>QEPC01000694.1:2615087-2630299 GCA_003113815.1 Sphenodon punctatus
GCCTCTGGCTTCCCCTGTGTTGATCCCTTGATCCCTGTCTTCCAGTTCCCGGCCCTGTGTGTTTCTTCCCTGTCCCCCCACCTCGATGATGAGTCGTATGCCTTCCTAGACCAGCTTGGCTGGTACTTATGCGGAGTGCTTTATCTCCTGGATATCAGAGAGCGGCTGAGAGGTTCCCTTGCTAATCCTGTGTCTCCCCTTTTGCCTTCCCTCATCTTCCCCTCTGTCCTTTTCCTAGGCTCCGACCCCGGAGCCTGACAAGCGGGGTGCTGGGAGCAGGGTAGGGCTGACCGCCTGCATTTTGGTGAGCTCCCCACCCTACCTGAGGAGTGTGAGCAGTAGGACAGCTCTCTGGCCACAGGCACATTAGTTCAGTGCCCCTCCCTGGCCCAGAGCAGGGTAGCTGATGTTTCCTGCCCCGGGCTGAGCCGGTGAGCCATCACGCTACCCGCGTGTCTGTGTTTACCCTTTGTCTCTTGTCCCTCACATCACAGCAACCACACTTGAAACAACAATGGTAACATTTCTAGGCACCTTTGATCACTTTCTCTACACATTCACAGACCTTTCCTTAATATAATTCAATAGGCACCACTGCACAGCATTAGAAAACAATCTATTAAGATTGTCATGATATAAAGTTTAAAATATAAATAGATATTCCTGTCTATCCCCAAACATTGCAACCATTTAACTTTGCTCAAGTAAAGCTTCAGACTCATAAACCTTTTCTACTAGAACTTGATGAAACTTAGTAAAAAGCCACAAGAGAGATGCAGACTTTTATAAAGCTTTGTCAGTTATGACCTTTCATCATAAACAACCACAGTCCTGATGTTCCCACATTGACAGAAAATGGGTAAGGACCGAAAACATTGATTACTTAATCATTCCAATGAACCGATTAATGCAAATAATGAAAGCTCTAAGCAGAGATTGTAAAATAGTTTTAAAATAATATACACCTCTAAATGTAGCACAACCCCCCCCCCCCAAATAAACTGTGCTGTATAAAGCTTTTTTGAAAGTCTGTAGTGTCTTAGTATTTAATTGATTTATTAGTCAATCAGTTAAAAGCAACAGAGCTAATTAAACATTTCAATCAGTTGACTGTCCTACATCAGACTCATTTTAGGGTGCACTCACACAACACTCTTTTTTAGTTGGTAAGAACACAAACCCACGTTCTCAGCCCTATATGAAATCCTTACTCCATCCTGTCATTCTTTGCCTCTTGATGCAAAGAGTTCGCTTGCAAGGATCTGATATGGTGTGAATGAACCCCAACTTAGGGTGTTTTCAGACAAGACACTCTCCACCCGCTACCCACCTCCCACCCCACTATACATGTTACAGGGCACCCATAGGGTGGGGGTGGGTGGGTAGTGGGTGGAGAGTGTCTGGTCTGAAAATGCTCTTGCTCTTGCCACTGAGGAACAGTTTCTTAAATATTGTTATGATAAACACTATCTTTTCTCAGACATTTTGGAAAATCTTCTGACCTTGCAGTCATCTTCCAGTTTTCATGAGGAGAAAAATAAAATAAAGCAACCATGTAACTTTGTTCTTTTCTCATTAAGTTTCAAGAGTGTAATATGGGGCAATTGCCCATTACTTCGTTTGATCCTCCTGATGCAACTGCAGGACTTTACCATGTCTAGTAGAAAGTAGGACATAGATGAATGCTGGCATGCTGTGACTTAACCCAGATAAGACTAAGGTAATGACTAGAAGCTGGAGAAACCAACCAGAAAAATTATGGAGTGGAGGAAATAATAGGGCTAGAACAGTGTTGTTGGGTTTTATAAATGGAGAGTTAGAAGTTTTTTAAGGTTAGGATTAAACACTGTAAAATTTAATGGCAAGTGATTTTTAGTGCTTGTATGAATAGATAAAGGAAGAGTGTGGAGAAGGTGGATTAAAGAGACAACACCAGAATGATGAGCTGGCTATCTCTGCACTCTGTAGTGGGGCTGGAGCATTCTTGAATGTTCTTCCCATCCCTTCCTGAACTATTTTGGTAATCAGCAAGATTAAAATATCATGGAGATAGTGACAGTTGTCTTGATCATTGGGTATGCCTGATTTCAATAATAGACTCACAGGTTAATAGGCTACGTGATCATGATGTACAAGTCCTTAAAGAGGGAGAACAAATTTGATGTTACACAGCACTTTGATCTCATTAACAGAAGCATCACCAGGTCCAATAGCAGGAAGGTGAGGTTAGAAATACTATAACTGGAAATAAAGTTCTAGTTTTTGTCAAGGAGAGCAATAAACCATTATTTGGAGTCTATAAGTCAAGTCCGGATGTCTTTCTAGAAGTAACAGAGGTATAACAGGTTTAACTACTAAAGAAGAATGATAAACTATGGAAAGAATAAATCATAAGGGTCTTATAATTGTAAGACCCTTATGATTACTGTACAGGTGGAAATTGTACCCTGTTGATTATGTTAGGTCTTTCAGCAGCCTTTGATACAGTTGGCCATGGAGTGTTATTGGTATGACTCTGGGACCTGGCAAGGGTGTACAAGACTGCTCTTAAGTGGTTCCATTCATTCCTGCCAGGAATGTGGGATGGGAAATTGTTAGAGGAATGCGTAGTGATGGGCAATTGCTCGACATCCCCTTTGAACCTCTCCTGTGGTGTTCCACAAGGTTTCATCTTGTCCCCGCTCCTGTTCAACGGGTACCTAAGGCCACTGGACAAGATCATATGGACTGGTTTCGAGTGAGGTGCGATCAGTACGCTAATGACACCCAGTTCTATCTTGCTGTTTCATCCCACCCAGGTCCTGCAGTCTTGGTACTTGCCCAGTGCCTGGCTATCATGGGGGACTGGAAGCATGCAAGCTGACGGAAGCTGAATCCAGACAAGATTGAAGTGATGTTGGTTGGATGACCTGTGACTTGGGGGACTGAGACTCCCATAATTAATGGGGTCTAACCTTTTCTGCTTACATAGGTTCAAAGTCTTGGAATGTTCCTGGATCCCTTGCTGTGCCTGAAGCATCAGGTCACAGCAGTGGTTAGGAGTGCTTTTCACCAATTCCATCTGATAAGAAGGCTGATTTGGATCTGGTCACCATCATCCATACCTTTGTAACATTCTTTCTGATTGGGATCTGGTCATCATTATCCATGCCTTTATAACTCTGAGGCTAGACTACTGCAATGCTCTCTATGTGGGGTTGCCCTTGAAGACTGTTCAAAAGGTGCCGCTGGTGGAGAATGTGATAACCTGGCTCCTTTCAGGGGTGGGTTGCTGTGAGTACATTACACCCGTGCTTCAAAGTCTACACTGACTTGCTTCCTTTAGCTTTCTGAGCACAACTCAAGGTACAGGTTCTCTCCTTCAGAGCCCAAATGGCCTGTCCATACGATGCATTTTCTAGGGAATAAGATCTAGTCATCAAAGCTAGGACAGTCAGCTCTTTATTCTCTGAGTGAATGGGAAATGTCATCTTCGATGTACCAGCTCCAGTGACTTTAGTAGAACTAAATGATACATTCATTTGGGCCTTGGTTCAGTGATGAAGCAAAGCTTTGGTGGACCTGTGCTCTTGTCTCAATTATGGCTCACCCTAAGAGCAAGAGGGTGGGGTCTCCAGTATGTGTGTTGAGGGACCGGTTTTTCCCATGAAGACAGCACCATCCCAGCTCTAGAAGCCACACACCCCACCAAAAAGGAAGTTTATAGAATGGGGGATTTGGGGGGGAGGGGGAAACAGCACTCCAGCTTCTAACTCACTCTGAACACTTCCTTCTTGGCAGGGCCCTTTGCAATCACCCTGACTGCCACTAGGACGTTTTCAGAGTGGGCAGGGGCAGAGTCCTGGCCCTGCTCCCTCACCCTCTGAAAAATTCCTAGCTACACTCAAGTCACTTGCAAAGGACCCCCTCAGAGTCTGGGGGTGTTACCAAGCAAGACAGTAGCCTACACCAGGTGGGTGTCCATTGGCCTGTTTATTAGGTGTTTATCCCCACTGGCTACATAGCCACCACCCATGCATCCCCCACTCATCGTGGGCTCCTGGAGTATGCGTAGTGTCACGGATGAAGAGCCTAGAGTGTTCCAAGCAGTGGCTCCTCTCCCCACTCTTGCGCTCACTAGCGCACACATAACATCTGCCTTAAAAGCCCACCCATGCCAATTTCAAACGTGCATTCTCCCAGCTCTTCCTGGTTGGCAGTACGTACCTGGCGACGTTTACTGTTTCCCATAGTATTTTGGGATACGTACCCTCTGATCACTCAGAAAGCCATGGAGGGTTCTTGGATCCCTTGCTGCACCTGGAATATCAGGTTGCAGTGGTAGCCAGGAGTGCTTTGTTTTCACCAACTTTTCACCGGACCTGTTGCTGGCCTCAGGACTGGGACAGCAAGGGGTATCCCTTGAGCCCTGCAGTTGCCATCATCCCTTCCCCTGTGGCAGAGGGAGAGGGGGGCAGGTCCAGGAATCTTCCCCCAGTGCTTCCGGCCAGCGGGGAAAATCCTGTAAAAGTGCTGTGCTGACTGGCCACCACTGCACCAACCTTTCTGACAGCGAGGGGCTGGGATCCAGGAGGCTGCCCCAGCATGCATATATATATATATATATATATATATATATATATATATATATATATATATATATATATATATATACACACACACACACACACACTTTGTAAGACCTGGTGCTGGACTCGGGGATGGGACAGTGAGAGGTATCCCCTGAGGCCTGCAGTTGTCATCATCCCTCCCCCTGTGGCAGAGGGAGAGGCAGGCAGGACCAGGGATCCTCCTTCCAGTGCTTCCACCCAGCGGGCAAAAGCCTTTACAAGTGCCGCGCTGACTGGCAACGCCGCAGGCTGCACGCCACAAGCTGCACGCCACAAGCTGTGCACTGAAGGGCTTCTGCTAAAGGGCCTTTCAGTGGGGACTGGGTAGCTGGGGGAGATCTCATTGCTGTTTTGTATTAGATTGTGCCCCTGGAGAGTGTGAATGCTGAGACTGGAATTGGTGATTTCTGGGTGGAGTTTTGTGGGGAAGAGTTGGTTGTTTTGAGGTTGGTGGGTGTTTTGTGTTTTGTTTGAGTATTGGGAAGGTTATTAGGGATGGTCCTTTACCCCAGTGAGAGTGAGGGAAGGGAGGACTGGGTTAGGGAGGGTAGGGTCTGATCTCCATGGTGAGGGTGAGGGGGTATGACCCTGTTGTGTGCTTCCCTGAGAATGGGGGGATGGGGGGAGTAGGGTGTGTGTGGGGGTCTTCCTTGCCTGCCAGCTGGGACAGCCATTGGGGGAGGGGAGGGGTGGAGCCCATGGCCATTGGGGTTGTGTTGGGCTGGGGGACACCCAACTTTACATTTCCTTTTCAATTGACCCAGGCCTGGCATTCTCGGTGCTTACCCAGTGTTTGACAGCTGGATGAGGGCAAGCCGTCTGAAGCTGAATCCCAACAAGATGGAGGTGATGCTGGTGGCTGAGGGAGTGGTGGCGCCCGTCATTGACGGGGTCTGCCCTCCATTCATCCCTCAGGTTCATAGTCTGGGAGTGCTCCTTGACTCACGGCTTCACCTGGATGTACAATTGGCGGCTGTGGTGAAGGGAGCATTTTGCCAATTACATCTGATGTGACAGCTTGGGCCATATGTCTTGGATGTAGATCTAGCCAACATCATCCATGCTTTTATCACCTCAAGACTAGAGTATTGCAACGTGTTCTACATGGGGCTACCCTTGGTGATAGTTCAGAGACTGCAGCTGGTGCAGAACGCAGCAGCCTGCCTCCTTACGGGGACAGGTTTCTGTGACCACATTACACCAGTACTTTATTCTTTGCACTGGCTGCCTATAGTCTTCCAGGTCCAATTTAAGGTGTTGGTTTTGACCTATAAAGCCCTAAGCGGCCTGAGCCTCGCATATCTGCAGGATTGCCTCATGCCTGGGTCCTGGATTGGGCCCTGTGGTTGGCCGGGGGCGCCTTCTTTGGAGTCTCCCAGGTATGTCGGGTGGCAACGATGAGGGGGGCATTCTTGGTGGCTGCACCACAGCTGTGGAATTCCCTCCCAATAGAGGTCTGCCTGGCCCCAGACCTCCCCTCTTTCTGAAGACAATGTAAGACATGTATGTTTTTCCAGGCTTTTGGTGAGGGTGATGGGCTGAGAGGGGAGAGTTTTTATCACCTCCTTGGGGTATGTTTTATACTGTATGTTTTATATTTATATTTGTAATGGTTTATTTATTAATGTGTTATTTATGTTTATTATTACGATTATATTTTATATTATATTAATTGTATATGTTTTTAATATGCTGTGAGCTGCCTCAAGCTGCTGTGGCAGGAGGGAGCAGCAAAAAAAAAATCCACAAAGGAAATAAATACCTTCATCTGGTGAGGAGGCTATGGCCTTTTCTTTCTGATTTGGACCTGGCCACTGTCATCCACGCTTTCATCACCTCCAGGTAGTTTACTGCAATGCGCTCTATACGGGGCTGCTCTAGATGACTGTGTGGAGGCTGAAGCTGGTGCAGAATGTGGCGGCTCACCTCCTTTCAGGGACAAGTTGCCGGAAGCACATTACCATTGGCTGTCTATAGCATTCCAGGCACAATTCAAGGTTCTGGTTTTGCCCTTTAAAGCCCTACGAGGTCTGGGTCCCATAGATCTGAAAGACCGACGTTCCAGTCATGTCCCATGGCAGCCCCTACGTTCATCCGGGGATGCCCTCTTGCAGGTTCCATCTGTTACTCATGTCCATGGAGCAGGGGTGTGTAGGAGGGTGTTTTCAGTTGCTGCCCCAATTTTATGGAATTCTCTTCCCTGGGAGGTTTTCCTGAGCCCGAGAATCTTTTGGAGGTGGTGTAAAACATTTCTATTTGAAAGAACATTGGGCTGGCAGGGATAAGGGTTGCTTGGATTGTTGGGTAGGGTTGTGCGGTGGAAGTTTAGAGGGGAGGGAGTAAGTGTTTTATTTTATTGATTGTAAGTCACCCTGAGCCTCTGGGAAAGGACGGTGTATAAATTTGAAAAATAAATACATAAAATAAAATAAAATAAATAAATAAATGTTGTTCCCTTTGCTTTGACCAATCTGAAACTTGACTGCAAATTTGTAGAGGAATCTGTGTACCAGCCAATGAGTGACAAGGAAGTACAAAGGGAAACTGAGTGCGGAGAAGACAGAAGGCATTGCATCAGTATTACCTCTTACGATTTGAAACTGTTAACAAATACTATAGTAAATGGCAAAGTGGTAAATGGGATCCCGGTAAGCAAATTATTAGTAAATCGAGAAGCAAAATGTCGATTGAGATATTGTCAAGTACCAAGAAGTTCTCGATTTCACTGATATGGTATTGGGAACTGGAATTTCAATGGGAATGTCNCTGCACGCCACAAGCTGTGCACTGAAGGGCTTCTGCTAAAGGGCCTTTCAGTGGGGACTGGGTAGCTGGGGGAGATCTCATTGCTGTTTTGTATTAGATTGTGCCCCTGGAGAGTGTGAATGCTGAGACTGGAATTGGTGATTTCTGGGTGGAGTTTTGTGGGGAAGAGTTGGTTGTTTTGAGGTTGGTGGGTGTTTTGTGTTTTGTTTGAGTATTGGGAAGGTTATTAGGGATGGTCCTTTACCCCAGTGAGAGTGAGGGAAGGGAGGACTGGGTTAGGGAGGGTAGGGTCTGATCTCCCTGATGAGGGTGAGGGGGTATGACCCTGTTGTGTGCTTCCCTGAGAATGGGGGGATGGGGGGATGGGGGGAGTAGGGTGTGTGTGGGGGTCTTCCTTGCCTGCCAGCTGGGACAGCCATTGGGGGAGGGGAGGGGTGGAGCCCATGGCCATTGGGGTTGTGTTGGGCTGGGGGACACCCAACTTTACATTTCCTTTTCAACTGACCCAGGCCTGGCATTCTCGGTGCTTACCCAGTGTTTGACAGCTGGATGAGGGCAAGCCGTCTGAAGCTGAATCCCAACAAGATGGAGGTGATGCTGGTGGCTGAGGGAGTGGTGGCGCCCGTCATTGACGGGGTCTGCCCTCCATTCATCCCTCAGGTTCATAGTCTGGGAGTGCTCCTTGACTCACGGCTTCACCTGGATGTACAATTGGCGGCTGTGGTGAAGGGAGCATTTTGCCAATTACATCTGATGTGACAGCTTGGGCCATATGTCTTGGATGTAGATCTAGCCAACATCATCCATGCTTTTATCACCTCAAGACTAGAGTATTGCAACGTGTTCTACATGGGGCTACCCTTGGTGATAGTTCAGAGACTGCAGCTGGTGCAGAACGCAGCAGCCTGCCTCCTTACGGGGACAGGTTTCTGTGACCACATTACACCAGTACTTTATTCTTTGCACTGGCTGCCTATAGTCTTCCAGGTCCAATTTAAGGTGTTGGTTTTGACCTATAAAGCCCTAAGCGGCCTGAGCCTCGCATATCTGCAGGATTGCCTCATGCCTGGGTCCTGGATTGGGCCCTGTGGTTGGCCGGGGGCGCCTTCTTTGGAGTCTCCCAGGTATGTCGGGTGGCAACGATGAGGGGGGCATTCTTGGTGGCTGCACCACAGCTGTGGAATTCCCTCCCAATAGAGGTCTGCCTGGCCCCAGACCTCCCCTCTTTCTGAAGACAATGTAAGACATGAATGTTTTTCCAGGCTTTTGGTGAGGGTGATGGGCTGAGAGGGGAGAGTTTTTATCACCTCCTTGGGGTATGTTTTATACTGTATGTTTTATATTTATATTTGTAATGGTTTATTTATTAATGTGTTATTTATGTTTATTATTACGATTATATTTTATATTATATTAATTGTATATGTTTTTAATATGCTGTGAGCTGCCTCAAGCTGCTGTGGCAGGAGGGAGCAGCAAAAAAAAAAACCACAAAGGAAATAAATACCTTCATCTGGTGAGGAGGCTATGGCCTTTTCTTTCTGATTTGGACCTGGCCACTGTCATCCACGCTTTCATCACCTCCAGGTAGTTTACTGCAATGTGCTCTATATGGGGCTGCTCTAGATGACTGTTTGGAGGCTGAAGCTGGTGCAGAATGTGGCGGCTCGCCTCCTTTCAGGGACAAGTTGCCGGAAGCACATTACCATTGGCTGTCTATAGCATTCCAGGCACAATTCAAGGTTCTGGTTTTGCCCTTTAAAGCCCTACGAGGTCTGGGTCCCATAGATCTGAAAGACCGACGTTCCAGTCATGTCCCATGGCAGCCCCTACGTTCATCCGGGGATGCCCTCTTGCAGGTTCCATCTGTTACTCATGTCCATGGAGCAGGGGTGTGTAGGAGGGTGTTTTCAGTTGCTGCCCCAATTTTATGGAATTCTCTTCCCTGGGAGGTTTTCCTGAGCCCGAGAATCTTTTGGAGGTGGTGTAAAACATTTCTATTTGAAAGAACATTGGGCTGGCAGGGATAAGGGTTGCTTGGATTGTTGGGTAGGGTTGTGCGGTGGAAGTTTAGAGGGGAGGGAGTAAGTGTTTTATTTTATTGATTGTAAGTCACCCTGAGCCTCTGGGAAAGGACGGTGTATAAATTTGAAAAATAAATACATAAAATAAAATAAAATAAATAAATAAATGTTGTTCCCTTTGCTTTGACCAATCTGAAACTTGACTGCAAATTTGTAGAGGAATCTGTGTACCAGCCAATGAGTGACAAGGAAGTACAAAGGGAAACTGAGTGCGGAGAAGACAGAAGGCATTGCATCAGTATTACCTCTTACGATTTGAAACTGTTAACAAATACTATAGTAAATGGCAAAGTGGTAAATGGGATCCCGGTAAGCAAATTATTAGTAAATCGAGAAGCAAAATGTCGATTGAGATATTGTCAAGTACCAAGAAGTTCTCGATTTCACTGATATGGTATTGGGAACTGGAATTTCAATGGGAATGTCTATTTTTGAGAAATCTCATTTCAGCCCTTGTAAGTATGTTGTTTATTATTACTATTAAGAAAGCCAGTATAGCCTAGTGAATAAGGTCTTGGAAGAACAGGGTTCAAATCCTGTCTTAGCCATAAACTAACTTGGTGACCTTTGGCAAGTTAGTATCTTTCAGCCTCATTTTTTCATCTGTAAAATGGTAACGGTAATGACACAAGACAATTGTGAGGGTGAACTAGATCAAGATTGTAAAGCACATTGAACTGTGAAACAGCTATGTAAGTGATAAATAATAAAATCTTTTTTCTTGTATAAGAGTTAGGGAGGGACCAATTCTGCAACTGCATCTTCTGCGGTAAGCCCTGAAGTCAGCATGGAGCTCTAATGACTCCAGTGGGACTCTGCATGTGTGAAGAAGCCTGTGACACCATGGTTTTATCTTGCTATCAGACACATGGAGCCAGATGTAGACCTAGTAGAAGAAAACAGTGCTGCCAAGCTGCATCTGCCTTATACACCAGGTAAAAACTTGGGCAATATTATCAATAGCAGCGTAATATAATGTAAATTTTATTTGCATGAGGAGCAGCGTTGATTTAGCCCACATGCATATTACTAATTTAAGAGGGGGGCTGTGAGTTGTTTGCTGTGGCTACTGAAGACTGGGGATTGAGCACACCTGCCCATCCCCTCCCCTTTGTCTCCTTGCTTTCTTACTCCAGATACTAAGGGGCTCCAAGCTCCCAGGGGCTGGAGGTTAGTGCCCCTGGGCGGTGCCTAAAGGGCACAGGCCATTTGGTGGCCATTCGGGGGCAGTGAGGAGCAGGGACCCATCTACCTACAACACCATCATCGTGTGTGACACCTCCTCCTTGTAGCTAAAGTATCAAGCAGTTGCGGAGGAGGATTGGGGTCAGCCCAAGAGAGAGTTGTGCCTCAAAAACTAATAATTTAAGCCATGAGAAAAATGTGTTCATTCTAAAGGAACAAAAAAGTTATAAAAATTGTGGCTCAACAGTACCCAGTGAAATACTTTATCATATTTCCCTATTGTTCTCTCCTGTTTTCAATATCCTCTTAAAAGCTTAACAATAATGCAATAATGCTGTATTCTGCCAGCCTGGACCGTTTCCATACAGCCAACATTAATTTCCCACCCACTCTCTTTCCCAGGGAACACAAGCGTGTCTTTTGCATTGTCAATGATGCCAGCGTAGTTCTGGGAATAGTTAGCTGGCTGGCTGGGTCTGCAGCAGGAAAGCCGAAGTATTGCAGGGCCAAGCATATATGATGGCTTTAAAATATTTTCAGCAGCAGATTTGTGATTTTAGGAAGAGAGACACGACACTGAGCACTGAGAGGCATCTCCCATACTGCATTAAAACAATACAAAGCAGCAGTTTCCCAAACTGTGGCATGTAGACAACTGGCAATTTGCAAAGACATAGGGTATTTTCAGACGTTACGAGATCACAGTGAATCCCCGTCAATACCCACATGGGGTCAAAACGCCCTGAACGTCTGTTAGGCGGCCGCCAGATGTTCGCCACGGTCAATTCCCACATGGGGTCAATTTCAACCACGCTTCTGGGGCTCCCCGCTGGACAATCCCCGGAAGCGTGATCAAAGAGATCCCCGGCGGGAACCAACCAAAAAGTAACATCTGGCCGGTGACCACGGCCCGGAATCCCCAGCAGGATTCCGGGCCGTGATCAAATCGGGCAGTCGTCCGTCTCCCCAGAGGGCGGGCGGTGGGGGAGCATGGGATGGCGGGGCCATGTGCCCCCGCCCCCTCCCCGATCCCCTGCCTGGATCAGCCAGCACATCTGTTGGCCGTGCCAGCGTGATCCCGGCGCAGAATCTCATTGCGCCGCGTGGCCCTGCCCCCTCCTCGATTCCCCACCAGGATCAGACAGCACATCTATTGGCCATGCCGGCGTGATCCCGGCTCGGAATCTCAGGGTTGTTTCTGTGACGGGGCAAAGCCGCCCCGTCACGTCTGAAAACACCCATAGTAAATGAGCTATAGTTGGAGATAACCAGAATGCCATGCACAGCACCATCACAGCTACCCCTGGCTTTCGGAGTAGACAGAAAGTCTGAAAATGTCATGTCTGAAAACACCCACAATCTCTCTGGACAGACCCTGTACTCAGACTGAACTAAAGGGAGATGATTCAAATCAAAATAAAACACCTACGCTGACATTGTACGACAAAGAAAGACAGAGGGATCACAAAAAGTAAGGAAGGTGAATAGGGTGAGGAAGGGAATGCTACAAGCACAAAGGCACAATTAGTAGGAGGGGAATCTCTCTTTCTGCCAGGCATTCAGTGATCACACACAGAACTAGCAACAGGAGTGAGCCTTGAAGGATATAAAGACTCCCCAGTGCCCTCCCCCAGTCCTCCTGATTGGCATTGCCCAATTACTGGCAGCATTGAAGAACCTATCCCAGTGGTTCTCTGTGTTGTCTATCGAGTTGCTGCCTGATGTGTTCCCAATGTCAGTTGACCCTCCTTGAGGCAGTCTGGCACCCTCCATGCATGAAGGGAGGTGTTGATAACCAAACAAAAACAAGGGGCTAAACCAAGGGAGTGCCTACCAAATACCTAAAAACAATATAGTGTTTATTATAATCACACCAGTATTAAACATTCAGCTGAGAAGATCAACATCAATCATACATATTATATATTAATATAAATCAAAATACTTCTCAGTTATACAATAATATTTGTTCCAGGCTTAACACAACCATTGAATCCCAATGGGAGTGATAACATTATCTCCCTGCGTTAATGCATATTAATATCAGTCAAAATGCTTTTCATAAATACAATGATATATACTCCTGGCTTAACACAACAATAAACCCCAATGGGAGTGATAATAATATCTCCCTGTGTTGTACATAGCTATGTTTCAGACCCAGATATCCTGGTCTTCCTCAGCAACATATATTTTGGTTTTTATTTTTTATTATTATTTATTTTTCTCAGAGGGGCTGTTCTTATTCGTAGATCTTTAAGACCTAAACAATCTGAAAAAACAGATAATGGTTACTTTTAGTATAGACAAGCCAAAAATAAGTGAATGTTACTGTTGATATGGCCAAGCCAATACCATATCTTTCAAAAAGGCTGTTCTTATTAGGGGGTCTTTAAAACCTAAACAATCTGAAATAATTCAGAAAAAGTATATAATGATTAGCATTAATATGGACAAGCCAAAAATAAATGATAGTTACTATTGGGTGAAAACAGACATGATGCTAACCACCCTTTAACCACCCTTGGTGGTTATTTATGCATGTTGCAGGGCTGTATTGGTGCCCTATGCAGCCCTGAAACATGCATAAATGACCACCAAGGGTGGTTACTGTCATGTCTGTTTTCACCCATTGTTATAAACAAGCCAATACCATAGACCTCAAGGACACGTAAGATATAGTTCTCACCTCACAGACTTCATACCAATAATTTCATCACTCTTGTGTATATTATCTGTAAGGGAACATTAAAACAATTTCCTAAAACATTTTTTATTTTTTTTAATGTAGTGTCCACACACAGAGGAAGGAGGCTCAAATTTAGTAGACCTACCAAATAACATCAGCTCCCAAAAGCCTGGATGCTGGAAGCTGTGGGGATTGCCGGGGCTGCCTGATTGCCCAGCTGAGACTGCCTGCCACTCATTGGAGTCCCCTCCCTCCCAATCATCAGGTATTTAACCAGGACCTGGGGCCCTTTGGGCGCCTGCCCTTGGGCGACACCAAAGGGTGTCACCCGTTGGTGGGGCCGTTCGTGGGACCTTGTTGGCATTGGATTTATACTCATTTATCATTGTATAAATGAGTGTGGATTGCAAGTTATAGAGATGAGAAGGAATGTAAGGTATCCATGGATTGGTTCAAATATATATGGTTTGTAGAGACTTTGATAGTATGGGGCATTTTGACACTACATGCTACCAGGGGGAGTGCTGTTTCAGCTGGATTGGATTACTGATGAATCACACCTGATTTGAAATGAAGACTATATATGAAGGCTTAATGAAGGTAGATACAAGCTGTGCTGGGCCATTCTGTTTGATGTACTCCTCTATGTAACACTGCCAGACTTTTGGGAGCTGATGTCCCCTAATAAGAACAGCCTTTTTGAAAGATATGGTATTGGCTTGGCCATATCAGCAGTAACGATCACTTATTTTTGGCTTGTCTATACTAAAAATAACCATTATCTGTTTTTTCAGATTGTTTAGGTCTTAAAGATCTACAAATAAGAACAGCCCCTCTGAGAAAAATAAATAATAATAAAAAATAAAAAACAAAATATATGTTGCTGAGGAAGACCAGGATATCTGGGTCTGAAACATAGCTATGTACAACACAGGGAGATATTGTTACTACTCCCATTGGGGTTTTATTGTTGTGTTAAGCCAGGAGTATATATCATTGTATTTATGAAAAGCATTTTGACTGATATTAATAACATTATCTCCCTGTGTTAATGTATATCACTCCCATTGGGATTCAATGGTTGTGTTAAGCCTGGAACAATATTATTGTATAACTGAGTAGTATTTTAATTGATATTAATATATATTATGTATGATTGATGTTGATCTTCTCAGCTGAATGTTTAATACTGGTGTGATTATAATAAACACTATTGTTCTTAGGTATTTGGTAGGCACTCCCTTGGTTTATCCCCTTGTTTTTGTTTGATTGTCTAGGTGTGGGTCTGAGTTTTGTCCTTGGGGTGTTATAGGTGTTGATAACCACCACATCTCCCTGGTGGTTTTCACCAACCAGGATGGGCAAGGATCTAATTCACAAGTTGGGGCTCGAACAGACCCCAGCACATCAGCAGGTGTCACAAATTGAAATTCATCCCACAAATCCTGACCAGAGAGGGCATTCCTAACCTCTGGCTCTGTCGCTGCCCCAGAAATGACAGAGTCGAAGTTATGCTCAATGCGTGCGATTTTATCCGCAAAGTACTTCAGAAACATGTCAGAGCAGGCCGTGGACAAATCCAGTTCCAGGCAGAGACAGGCAGTCCAGACCTCTCACCACCCGGAACAGCTCCTCTGGATGCAACTGAGCGGCCACAGCAAAGAACTGCTTCTTTGCTGCCTTCACTGCAGCAAAGGACCCACTTCAGCAGAGGACCCAACCTACATAGAAACTGTTGGAAGATATGTTCCCCTCCCTCTCCCGAGTTGGTCGTGGAACTGAGACAGCCTGTCTTGTGCACAGCTGGTCAGTCCAACGTGAGAGCATGTCAAGCCACAACCATCTTTAGCAGGGACATGGCAGTTTGTGGATGGCTGG
>QEPC01000698.1:5527-17692 GCA_003113815.1 Sphenodon punctatus
TGTGTTTTACCCAAAGTCAATGGAGTCTTGCCACTACCTTCCATAGGTGAAAGATTATGGATGTCTGTTTCCACATGAGCGGTGGCAGCTGAATCCCTGCATGGCCCCATAGTGGGCAATTGCTGCCCCACAGAGTGGAGCAAGCATAGGGAACCATCCAGATGGTTTTGGGGAAGCCAAGAAGGCTGTCCCTATTGGAGCCACTGCCACAGATGGGGAGGGCCATAGCGCTGGCCAAATGAGTGTGCACTGTGCACTCAGCCCTTTTATGCCTCCCTCCCCTAGTCAGAGTAAACCCCGCTCCTGGTTTCGATATGGTCTATGGCTAATTCAATAAAATCAATCTTGAATCTTGAACCCACCCTTGGCTGTGACATGGCTATGTATGATGGGTTCCAGTACCTATCGCTTATGGCCCTGTACAGATCTCACTGTGTGGTGGGCAGAAGGGGCCCAGAAACATGGTTTGCCATGCCCTGGGCAACCTTACCCCATATGGGGTAAGGCTGCTTTGTGACAGATTCTTGCCATTTTCCCAAGGACGCATTGCATAGCAGGCAGCTTTTCACCCCACCCTGTAGCAGGGGAAACATATGGCTGCCGCCGGCCACCCAATGCACTTTATTGCATTACCCAGCTGCCCAGGGAAGGGTAAGTCTTCACAAGGTATGGTTGTCTTATCTTAGAAATTTTTTAGTAGTTATATACCCACTTCTCATGACTATGATCTCCCAATACTCACAATGGGGCATAGTTGGATTTCATTTATCCAGGATTAGAGTAACTGTTAACATCATTATTTGCACTAGTCACTATTAACATCAAATAATGGATATCCTTACTATTAAAGAGATGGAGAATGCTTGACACAACCTAAACTTTGTGACAAATCATCTAAATGTCATCAGCCTACCATGTGAAATATACTTTGCATGCCCCAAGAAAAACTTTTAGAGACATATCAACCTGACGTGAAGGTTGCATATTTGTAGATACTGCAGAGTGCAGGCATATGTACCGCTGATTTATGTCCCACGCAGTCACTTTCAGTCATTGATCAACTTTTTCAGAAAGAATAAAGGTAAATGAAGTATCAGTCTGGAAAACTAAACAAAGAAAAGTGATCTTGGCAATTACTACCTAGTTAGAATTCAATCTCCAATAAAATGATGAAAATGTCATTTAAAAAAAAAAATCACTGAATATTTAGCTAATAGAAATAGGCACAAAAAATCAGCATGTGTTCATAAATAATAAATCTTGTCAAACAAACTTGAATGTTTTTTCTGTTTTTGATTGCTGATTTTTTTATAAAAATAATTAAAAACTAGTGCATAAAAGGAAGGCAATATTGTAGTATTGATTTTAGTCAATTGATTTATACAGGGTATAACAAAAACTTGCTCTCAAAATCAATTCAATTTGCCTCAAATATGAACACTACCATGTTGTCAGTCAAATGTGCTCAAAGAACAAATTAATTTGAAATAGCAATGTATACAGTAGTCCAACATTTAAGTACTGCAGAGATAATGGTCTCATCGTTTAGTTTTGGTTTACATTTTGAATTCCTTCCTCCTAGCCCAGTAACTCTTCCTCTGTCTCCACCATTTACAGTTTGCTTCTGTTCAGTGCCTTTTGGTAGAGGTGTTCACCAGGAGCCCATGTCGTTTTTGTTTTCATTTTTCATTTTTGTTACTTAAATATGTCTGTTTTGTTTCCAAAAATATCATGTTTTTGCTTTTGTTTTTTAATTTCAATTGGTTTGAATGGAAAACGCATTTATGGCTGTAAACTTTTTGTTTTTCATTATATGTGGATGACATTTGGGGTATTGTACCTCAAATGGAAGTCACTAAGTTAACCAAATTTCAAAAAGATTGGTAAAAGGTATCAGATTTTATAAGCATTTAAATTATGCTATCTTGCAAACATCTAGCATATACATTCCTGGCTGTAACATCTTTGGGTGATTTCAGATGTTACACATCTGACATTCACCCTGGCTGAACCACAGTCAAACACGGGCTGCGTTTGACTGTGGTGAACATCTGTTGGCTCGCCGGCAGATGTGCACAAACAGTCAAACGCGGCCTGTGTTTGCATTCACCACATTTCTGGACCTCCAGACGTGAGGAAGTCGAGAAGTGTGGTGAAAAGCCACCATGGCCATGGTGAATGGAAAGTAACATCTGGTTACTTACCATTCACCACGGTAAATGGGAGTGACCCCCGCCTGTGGTTGCGGCAGTGGCTGAATTGGCCACTGCCGCTGCCCGTCGGGAGGGGAGAGGGCCTCCGGGGAATGCAGGGGATGGGGCCATGTGGCAGCACTCTGTGCCACATGGCACCACCTCCTCCGGGGGTGTGTGCCACTTTAGACATGACGAGCAGGCGCTTTCACCATGGGCTGTGGGGTGGTTCAGACCACGGCCGGGGGTGATGGGGCACACATCTGTTGGCATGCGCCTTCACCCCTGGCCATGGTCTGAACCACCTCATGACCCATGGAGAAAGCGCTTGCCTGTCACATCTGAAATCACCCTTTGTCTCATATCTAATGTGGATGAAACTTGGAAAGCTTATACCCCTCCTTATAATCCATATATATGCCAATGTTCAGAAGTACTGGATAAAGAGTCCTGGTGGTATATGTATTTAACCTATAAATGTATGTCTGACTGACTATGACTATAAATGACTGTCTGACTACATATACTCCTGGTGGTATATGTATTTAACCTATAAATGTATGTCTGACTGTAACATCTTTTTATTCCAACCAGTGTACATAAAATTTGGAAGGGTTATATAGCATACTTCCAGGATCATCTCTGCCAAATGTCAGAAAGATGTGATAAAGGGTTCCAATGTTATATGCCTGTACAGCATATGCAGAGAATCCGCCTATACCAGGGANCCATATTTGAAAATGCATGTAACTATTGTACCAAAGCTCTGAATTATCTGTACTGATCCAGTAGGCAGGATTTCTAGAAATAGCCAGGTAGGCTATGTGTGGGAAATAATCTCACATGACTTTCACAAACTCCCAACATATCACCATGTCTGGCAAGTTCTGTGATTCACATCATCCAGTTGACGAACTGCACCCAGCCTGGAACAAAGCACTAACAAGGACTAAACAAAGGTGATTGATAAGAGGGTGCTTGTATGCAACTTACGCAACCCAAGACACCAAATGGTCAGCTGGAATGACAAAAGGAGCATCCCTGCAGAATATTTGCTTAGGCACTGTGAACAAGGTCCGCATATGCAAATATTGCACAGGTGTTAGTCATGACTTCCCTTTGCTAAAGCCATGCTGGTTTTTACCCATCAAATCATGCTTATCAATATGCCTGGTAATTCTGTTTTTAACAATGGTCTCCACCATTTTGCCAGGTACTGATGTCAGTCTTACTGGTCAGTTTCCAGGGTCACCTCTGCAGCACTCTTAAAAATTGAGGCTGCATTTGCTAACCTTCAATCCTCTGGCACAGAGGAGGATTTTAGCAATAAGTCATATATTACTGATAGTAGTTCAGTAATTTTAAATTTGAGCTCTTTCATGGATGAATACTATCAGGTCCAGGTGACCTGCTGTTTAAATTATCTATATGCAATAAAATCTCTTCTGGCATGATGCTAATTTCAGATAATTCCTCAGATTCCTCATCAACAAAAAAAGTTCTGATGTGGGTATCACCTCAACATCCTCTGCAGTAAAAACTGATGTGAACATCTGATTTAGTTCAGCATCCTTTGTTCCCTGATCATCTTGCCTTTCTAGCAGGTTTCCTGCCTCAGGTGTACTGGGAAAAAATGTTGCTATTGGATTTGGTATCCTTAATAAGTTTTTTCCTCAAATTCCCTCTTGGCCTGTCTTATTGTGGTTTTACACTTTCACTGCCAGTATCTGTGCTCATTCCTATTTACCTTATTTGAAGTCGTTTTCCATTTTTTTAAGGACAATGTTTTGGCTATGATAGCCTCCTTAATGTTACCATTTAGCCATGCAGGCATTTGTTTGGGTCTTTTCATGCTTTTTTAAAACTTGTGGTATACATTTAGGCCCTTTTTACATGGACGCCCCCCCGCTTACCCACCTGTGCGATCGTGTGGGAAGGAGGGGGTGTCCGTCTGACCACTGGTGGGAATGGGTGGGTGTACATGCGTACTCTCACGCTCCACCCACCTCTACTGATCCCCCACACATGGAGGCATTGGGGACAACGGAGGTGCCTCCATACATGGAGATGGGTGGAGGTGGGTGGGCATCCATGTGATGGCCTGCCCACATGCCGCACACCCTCTGCGGCCTCCACCCATACCCCCATACTGCAGCTCCTCCTGGGTCCATGTAAAATGGACCTAAAACTGGGCATCAAAGGTCACAGTTTTCAATCGTTTCCATGCTGCTTGCAGGCTTTTGACCCTGATGACATCCCCTTTTAGTTTCCTCTTAACTTCCTCATCTTTGCATATATATGTGTATCTTTGCATAACTTTGCTAACATTTCAAATAATGATGCTGCTGTTCCTTGTTGTAGGATGCCCTTGCATTGCACCAATTTTTTCTTCACTGATGGACAAAGGCAAGGATTCAGGTTGTGAGTTTATTAAAAACAATTAACCCAATTTATCCCTTAATTTACTTTCATAAATTTCTTAAATCCTCTCAGAGAAAGGATACTGAGCTAGATGATGGTTTGTATATTCCTAAGACTTTCAGTGCCTTGCATCTCTGCTGTTACTTGCAATGTTAATGGTTGATGATCATGATAATTTTTTTATGATGATGTGGAAAATTAAACTTGTTAATATCTAGTAGCTGAATTGGCACCAACAGGAAAATCCTCCACTATTAATGGGTATAAATAGGTGTGATGGTGGTTCACTTAGGCCTGCTGTGGCCAACTTTGGCCTGCTGGCCACCGGCACATCTGTTTTTGCACCACCAGGTGTTGTCTTGGGATTGCCCTGAGCTGTATCAGTGGCCAGTCCGAGCTCTGATCTCAGGAAACCTCCAAAGTCACCACCCAGACTAAGGTCTGCCCAACCAAGTCAAAGCAGGCCACAGTGGGCTAGCGCGTCTGTTGTGGCCTGTCATGACACAGTCCAGATTGGAGCCTGCCATGGATGGCCACCATGGCTGTTCATCATTGGCCACTATGACTGGTCATCATTGGCCACCATGGCTGACCATCATGGTAGAGGTGTGGGGTACTGGGAGTGGCACAGGGGTGGACATTTGCACATCTCTTGTGACTATCCCTCTTCTTGGACTGTACAGTTGGCAGGACAGTGGCCTGGACATGGGAGCATACATCTGGACTGTGTCCATGGGGTGTGTATTTACACCCCATGCCAGGTTGTGATGGCAGTACACCACCATCACATGTGTTTTACCCAAAGTCAATGGAGTCTTGCCACTACCTTCCATAGGTGAAAGATTATGGATGTCTGTTTCCACATGAGCGGTGGCAGCTGAATCCCTGCATGGCCCCATAGTGGGCAATTGCTGCCCCACAGAGTGGAGCAAGCATAGGGAACCATCCAGATGGTTTTGGGGAAGCCAAGAAGGCTGTCCCTATTGGAGCCACTGCCACAGATGGGGAGGGCCATAGCGCTGGCCAAATGAGTGTGCACTGTGCACTCAGCCCTTTCCTGCCTCCCTCCCCTAGTCAGAGTAAACCCCGCTCCTGGTTTCGATATGGTCTATGGCTAATTCAATAAAATCAATCTTGAATCTTGAACCCACCCTTGGCTGTGACATGGCTATGTATGATGGGTTCCAGTACCTATCGCTTATGGCCCTGTACAGATCTCACTGTGTGGTGGGCAGAAGGGGCCCAGAAACATGGTTTGCCATGCCCTGGGCAACCTTACCCCATATGGGGTAAGGCTGCTCTGTGACAGATACTTGCCATTTTCCCAAGGACGCATTGCATAGCAGGCAGCTTTTCACCCCACCCTGAAGCAGGGGAAACATATGGCTGCCGCCGGCCACCCAATGCACTTTATTGCATTACCCAGCTGCCCAGGGAAGGGTAAGACTTCACAAGGTATGGTTGTCTTATCTTAGAAATTTTTTAGTAGCTATATACCCACTTCTCATGACTATGATCTCCCAATACTCACAATGGGGCATAGTTGGATTTCATTTATCCAGGATTAGAGTAACTGTTAACATCATTATTTGCACTAGTCACTATTAACATCAAATAATGGATATCCTTACTATTAAAGAGATGGAGAATGTTTGGCACAACCTAAACTTTGTGACAAATCATCTAAATGTCATCAGCCTACCATGTGAAATATACTTTGCATGCCCCAAGAAAAACTTTTAGAGACATATCAACCTGACGTGAAGGTTGCATATTTGTAGATACTGCAGAGTGCAGGCATATGTACCGCTGATTTATGTCCCACGCAGTCACTTTCAGTCATTGATCAACTTTTTCAGAAAGAATAAAGGTAAATGAAGTATCAGTCTGGAAAACTAAACAAAGAAAAGTGATCTTGGCAATTACTACCTAGTGAGAATTCAATCTCCAATAAAATGATGAAAATGTCATTTAAAAAAAAAAATCACTGAATATTTAGCTAATAGAAATAGGCACAAAAAATCAGCATGTGTTCATAAATAATAAATCTTGTCAAACAAACTTGAATGTTTTTTCTGTTTTTGATTGCTGATTGTTTTATAAAAATAATTAAAAACTAGTGCATAAAAGGAAGGCAATATTGTAGTATTGATTTTAGTCAATTGATTTATACAGGGTATAACAAAAACTTGCTCTCAAAATCAATTCAATTTGCCTCAAATATGAACACTACCATGTTGTCAGTCAAATGTGCTCAAAGAACAAATTAATTTGAAGTAGCAATGTATACAGTAGTCCAACATTTAAGTACTGCAGAGATAATGGTCTCATCGTTTAGTTTTGGTTTACATTTTGAATTCCTTCCTCCTAGCCCAGTAACTCTTCCTCTGTCTCCACCATTTACAGTTTGCTTCTGTTCAGTGCCTTTTGGTAGAGGTGTTCACCAGGAGCCCATGTCGTTTTTGTTTTCATTTTTCATTTTTGTTACTTAAATATGTCTGTTTTGTTTCCAAAAATATCATGTTTTTGCTTTTGTTTTTTAATTTCAATTGGTTTGAATGGAAAACGCATTTATGGCTGTAAACTTTTTGTTTTTCATTATATGTGGATGACATTTGGGGTATTGTACCTCAAATGGAAGTCACTAAGTTAACCAAATTTCAAAAAGATTGGTAAAAGGTATCAGATTTTATAAGCATTTAAATTATGCTATCTTGCAAACATCTAGCATATACATTCCTGGCTGTAACATCTTTGGGTGATTTCAGATGTTACACATCTGACATTCACCCTGGCTGAACCACAGTCAAACACGGGCTGCGTTTGACTGTGGTGAACATCTGTTGGCTCGCCGGCAGATGTGCACAAACAGTCAAACGCGGCCTGTGTTTGCATTCACCACATTTCTGGACCTCCAGACGTGAGGAAGTCGAGAAGTGTGGTGAAAAGCCACCATGGCCATGGTGAATGGAAAGTAACATCTGGTTACTTACCATTCACCACGGTAAATGGGAGTGACCCCCGCCTGTGGTTGCGGCAGTGGCTGAATTGGCCACTGCCGCTGCCCGTCGGGAGGGGAGAGGGCCTCCGGGGAATGCAGGGGATGGGGCCATGTGGCAGCACTCTGTGCCACATGGCACCACCTCCTCCGGGGGTGTGTGCCACTTTAGACATGATGGGCAGGCGCTTTCACCATGGGCTGTGGGGTGGTTCAGACCACGGCCGGGGGTGATGGGGCACACATCTGTTGGCATGCGCCTTCACCCCTGGCCATGGTCTGAACCACCTCATGACCCATGGAGAAAGCGCTTGCCTGTCACATCTGAAATCACCCTTTGTCTCATATCTAATGTGGATGAAACTTGGAAAGCTTATACCCCTCCTTATAATCCATATATATGCCAATGTTCAGAAGTACTGGATAAAGAGTCCTGGTGGTATATGTATTTAACCTATAAATGTATGTCTGACTGACTATGACTATAAATGACTGTCTGACTACATATACTCCTGGTGGTATATGTATTTAACCTATAAATGTATGTCTGACTGTAACATCTTTTTATTCCAACCAGTGTACATAAAATTTGGAAGGGTTATATAGCATACTTCCAGGATCATCTCTGCCAAATGTCAGAAAGATGTGATAAAGGGTTCCAATGTTATATGCCTGTACAGCATATGCAGAGAATCCGCCTATACCAGGGATTCTCTTACGTGTTACTGTGGTATAAGATTGGTTTGTGATGCCAATTGGCCAGAAGAAATGTCAATTAGGGATGGGTGAACGTGGTTCAGAAGTTTGGAGTTCGGACCAAACTCGGTCTGTTCAGTTGACTGAACCGAACTTTGAACCAAACTCGAATTTCAAACCGAACCAAACCGAACCGAATTTTCAAACTCCGTTATGTTCGCCCATCCCTAGTGGCAACACACACCAAAAAACCTAGTTGCGAAATGCCTAACTTGGTTCGGAAGTTCAGAATTCAACCGAACTCGGCCTGTTCGGTCGACCGAACTGAACTTCCGAACTGAACTCGAATTTCAAACCGAACTGGACTGAACTGAATTTCCGAACTCAAATTTCAAACTGAACCAAACCGAACTGAATTTCCGAACTTCATTCTGTTCACCCATCCCTAATGTCAATCAAATATCCACATTCTGTGCTGCAACCATCCCAGCGTCTTTCCCCCACTTGTTACAGGGAAGTTGGAAGCATCTGTTTAGGAAAGAGGTAATAGAGATTCTCTCATGTTCTTGTCACAGCGCTGAAGGATGTGATTGTGATGATAATTGGCCAGCCTCGATTTGCATCTCCTGATTGCTGGGATACTATCCCCAAAGTCCCAGTTATGTCCCTTCTATGCTCGCCTCAGGCCTGCCCCCTATGCCCACTTCGAAGCCACCACCGATTGTTCCTGTAAAGATGCAAGCATGCTGTAAATGTCCCTTCTATGCTCGCCTCAGGGATGCCCCCTAAGCCGGCTTTAAAGCCACCACCAATTGTTCCTGTAAAGCTGGAAGCATGCAGAATGTGTCTGTCAGTCTGTTGGGTTGCTCCCCATCCTCCCACCTACAGCCTGCCTTCCCATGCCATGCCAGGTGCCTGCTTCTGCCTGGCACTGTAATTGCTTATAAAATTGTCCCTTAATCAAATTGTCTTGTAATGTGGCAGAGGCTACAGGAATCATGTGTGATAAATGTCTGCCAAATTACTTGTAGACAGGATGGAATATAAGAATGTTACACCCAGAAATGCATTTTCAAGTTAATGGCTTATATCATCAGAACACTTTATCCAATCTTTCTGAAATTTGGCTGTATTGGTACACTAGTAAGTAAGTAAGTAAGTAAAATGTTTTATTGTCTTAACTGATTAGGTCATAACAAAATGCAAAATAAAAAGGAATGCAAAGTACAAATCACACAAAAGAAAACCATGATGGCCACATTAAACTACATGGCCTTAGGTATACACTGACAACTTCAGAACAACAAATTCTTGATACAGGAAACAGGAAACAATAAGAAATAAAAGACATTGCAGTGATAATAGTTGTTAGGTTTGAATGCTCCAAATAAAATAAACCTAACATAGAATCAAAACATAACAAAACCAAAATCTCTTTAAAAACTGCCTTGCCCTACTCTGGGCTTGTATCGGCAGGACTTGACCCCTGAGAGGGGTCGGTAAAAGAGATATGGTACACTAGTGGAGGAACATAATCTTCCCAGGTTTCATTTAATTAGATGAAAGCTAAAAAAAAGTTATAGCCAAGAATGTGTATTGAGATTTTCTTAAAATCACAACTTTCAATTGCTTCTAGAACTGGTCCCTTTTTAGCCACTCTTTTTGAAATTTGGTACACATAGTGCCCTCCATTGGGAGTACAATCTCCACAAGTTGCATCAGAATTGAATAAGAAAGAAAAAAGTTATAGCTGGAAATAAGTTTTTCAGTGTTTTCCCATTATTTAAAAAACAAAATTTCATTTTTGTTTTCATTATTATTATTATTATTATTATTATTACAATAACAAAAACAAAAATCACAATTTTCATTTTGGTTATCATAATAACAAAAATGAAATGCACACCCCTACAATTTGGAATCCAGAGCTAGTCAAGATGATTTTCTCACTCCCCAGCTTTACTTTCCTTAAGGTCACTCAGTTCGGGGGATCTTCCCATGCGTAAAAGCGTGTAGTGGGGTATTGCCGAAGCTCCGCTCCCCCAGCCTCAATAATAGTTGATTTACCAGACAAAAAGATCAGGAAAGACTGACCAAACTCAGGTATGACGGGCAAAAGCAAAAGCAAACAATCCTCTTGCAGAGCAACGCATTAGAGCAGTTCTGCCAGAGAAAATAGGTGGTGGGGCCTGATGAAAGGGAAAGTGAGAGCAGTGGGAGAAAAATGGCAGCAGGAGAGCGGGAAGAACTAGACTCTGAAGAGGAGCGGTTCTCCCCTGACTCAGAGGAAGAAGGATGAGAAGAAGGTGCTGTATTCAAACTGTTGGCTAAGATGAGAAAAGCGATTAGAAAAGAAATGAGGGAAATTAAGTGCACAACAGAGGCAGGGAATAAAAAGATGGAGGGCATAACAAAAAGAATTGAGGCTTCTGAGGGAAGGATCTCTGCAATTGAGGACCAGGCTCTGGTCTCTCATGAGCAGCTTGACAGACTGAAGGCCGAGGTTCTTGCCCTTCAATTGAAAACTGAGGACCTAGAAAACTGGTCCAGCAGAGCCAACCTGAGGTTCAACGGGGTTAAAGTGGGAGAAGGGGAAAGAGTACATGAGAAAATCAGAGCTCTTCTGAAAGAAAACTTCCCTGAAGAGGTGCAGCTGCACAGTGCTGAGATGGACCATGCTCACAGAGTGGGCAGACCCAGGAGAAAAGAAAATGACCCCCCTCCCCCCATAGTAGCAAAATTCACAAGTTACCAGATGAAGGAGGAGATTTTAAAAAGAGCCAGAGTCAAGCAGAAGCTCTCCTTCCAACAGGCTGTAGTAAAAGTTTTCTCAGACTACGCAGCTGAGACTCTAAGGAAACGCATGCAGTGGAATAAGTTCTATGGGATGTTAAATGAAAGAAACCTGAGTCCAAGACTTCTCTTCCAGGCAAAAATGATGATCACAGTGAAAGGGATGAAGAAATTCTTCGAGAGCACCGAAGATCTAGAAATATTCCTGCAGAGCATGAGACCTGGAGCCACGGAGAAAGAGGAGGAGACCCGCGCCGATACTTAGACCAATTCACAAAAGAAAAAAAGAAAAAAAAAGCAGCAGGAGACAAGTTCCACTTGGGAGAAAAGGCACAAGAAGATCTGCAAGCCACATAATCAGACAGAAGAACTGAACTGTTGTTCCAGGAAGGGATGCTGCCAGCGGAACTCCAGCTGTCTTCTATTGCCCCTTTCAGCCCGTTCCTTTCTGTTCCTGGGTTGAAGCGATGTTTCAAATGCTTTGGTTTGCATCCTAGAGTCTAGATATTGTTTGACAATTTAACTATGGGTCTGTTCCTTTGTTAATTGTGATGTTATTTTGAACTGTGGGACTGTTCCACGGGTAGGGCTAGAACTCGAACGCTATGGGTGCTCCCTACAGCCCAGACAAGGTTGTTATTTTAAACTATGGGTCTGTTCCTTGGTTAATCGGTTGTTGTTTCAAACTGTGGGTCTGCTCCATGGGCAGGGTGGGGACTCAGACGCTAGGGGTGCTCCCCATAGTCCAAATAAGGCTGTTATTTTAAATTACAGGTCTGTTCCTTGGTTAATTGTTTGTTACTTTAAACTGTGGGTCTGTTTCACGGGCAGGGTTGGGTCTCAAGTGCTATGGGTGCTCCCTACAATCCAGATAAGGTTGTTATTTTAAATTATGGGTCTGATCCTTGATTAAGTGAGGGTTAACTCGAGCTTAGGGGTGACTCCTGTGGTGAGCACGGGGGGGAGGAGGAGGGTAAGAGGAGTTGGGGGAAGGAGAGTGGAGGGAACCCTTGGTGTGAGCATGGGGGGAGGGTTGCCCACCGGTGGCAGAGGTGGGTAGGGGGT
>QEPC01000698.1:22539-35155 GCA_003113815.1 Sphenodon punctatus
TGGACTACTGCAGTGCGCTCTACGTGGGGCTGCCCTTGTTCCTGGTCCAGAGGCTGCAGCTAGTGCAGAATGCTGCAGTCCGGCTCCTTTTGGGGATGGGTCGTCGGGAGCACATAACACCTGTGCTCCAGACTCTGCACTGGTTGCCATTAGTGAGCCGAGCCAGGTTCAAGGTTCTGGTATTGATCTATAAGGCCCTTCACGGTCTGGGCCCCTCATACCTCAGGGACCGCCTCACCCTCCGCACCCCAGAGTGGCTCCTTTGGTCTGCTGGGGGTGCCTTCTTGGAGGTCCCCTGTGTTAAGCTGGGGGCTACAATGGAAAGGGCATTCTTGGTGGCTGTGCCGTGCCTTTGGAACTCCCTCCCGGAGGAAGCTCGCCTGGCCCCAAGCCTTTTAACTCCGGTGAATTTGCAAAATCTGGCTGTTTGCCCAGGCCTTTGGGGAGGGGGTAGGGGGTTGGGGGGTGTTATTCCCCATCACCCTTATTTATTTATTGTATTATTTATTATGTTTCTTCGTCCTGTTTTAATTGTTGTACTTTATGATATATTTGATAGTTGTATTTATATATATATATATATATAAAAAAAGAGAGAGAGAGAGAGAGAGAGAGAGAGAGAGATTGTAAGCCATTCAGGAGGGGTGGAGTTTAAATGTAATTAAATTAAATTAAATAAATAAATGAATAAATATTCTGGTATTTTGGCAGAGATGACAGGGAAGGAGTGGGATACATTCCTCAAAAATATCTTGTAAAGAGGATGGAAGATTAAAATGTTACAGCTGGAAATGCACTTTCAAGTTAATGTCCTACAATATCAGAACCCTTCATTCAATATTTTTGAAATTTTTCAGGATTGATAATCTTGTGGAGGGACATACTCTTTCTATGTTGCATGCAAATTGGATGGACAATAAAGAAGTTGTATCCAGGAATGTGTATACATCTTTCCTTTAAATCATAATGTTAAATTGCTTATGAAATTGGTTCCCTTAATTCAGTCTTTCCAAAGTTTGATACACATAATGCCTTCTGTTGGGGGTAAAATCTCCTCATGTTTCATCAAAATCAAATAAAAAGCAAACAAGGTATACATACCTTTTTTATTTTTTTCCCATTATTTTGAAAATGAAAATTCATTTTTGTTTTTGTTTTCAATCTTATTATATTTTGTTTTCATTATTACAATAAGAAAAATGAAAATGAAAATTTTCTTTTTTGTTATAATAGCAAAAATGAATTGCACACCCCTAGGGAGCTGCTCTGTCCATTTGGTTCAATGGCATCTATGATCCCGGAGTAGCTTTGTTTGGCCGGGACTCATGGATTTGTTTAGAAAAACAGGTGTTCCGTGTTTGCCTGTTTCACCAAGTTTGGCTAGCTCGCTCCATGTGGTGTGTTCAGGCATCTCCCAGAGTGCTGCAAGTGATGCTGGCCAAGAGCAGGCCCTGCCTGCTTGAATTTGCACATGTAGTGGGAAATTTTAAATGGACAGGTAAACCCAAGCCTGAAGTGGGCAGATGCGGGCAAAACTGGAGCTGCTCTCCATCTGTTTACACACATTGTATTTCTTATTTTTGAAGTTTTGATCTGGCAGCCCAAGTATTAACACAGTGCTGCAGTTTGATTAAATATGCAAAACAAATGTTCTACTCTTTGAGGAAAGCAAATATTGAAAACTTTCAATAGAAAGGGTACATAGCCACAATTTTATATCTATGCACAGGTGGCGCGGGGTTCCCTTAGCAGCTCACCTGGCCTCAGCTGCTGGTTATTGCCCATCTGTGCGGGGCTCAGAGAGGGGGCAGACCTACCCGACCCGCGGCAAGCTTAAAACAGCCACAAGAAGCCTCTGGCGGCGTGGAGCGGGGTTCCCAGAGAAGCTCACCTGACCTCAGCTGCCGGTTATTGCCCATCTGTGCGGGGCTCAGAGAGGGGGCGGACCTACCCGACTCATGGCAAGCTTAAAACAGCCACAAGAAGCCTCCGGCGGCACCGGTGGCGTGCACCGAAGGGTTGTGCACAAAAGGGTGTGCGCCCTTTTGCTTGCCCTTCGGCACGACTAGGCGCAGGGTGTGTCCCCCTCCTTTCCTTCCATATCTTTTTCTTCTTCCTTTTCTTCCACTGTAAGTATCCACCTGAGGGTGGCAGTTGGAATAAGTGATATGCCATGTACCAAGAGACTGAGGGGAATGGGAGGTAGTAGCCCCCCCCCCAAATCTCCAAAATTTAAAACAGAGGAGACTTGATCCGTTCCTTCAGAAAACTGAGGTGGGAGCTCACTGGTCAGAGAGGGGGCCTTTATTGGCGGTGGAGGCGAAGCAAGGTGGTTCAAGAGTAAATCCTTTGTCCCCTTTATCGGTGAGACTTGGTCATAAAAAGACTCCCCCCTCATCGCATTCAATGCCTATAAATCTTGAAGAAGAGAGATCTTTAATATCGCAGCCATGTAATATGTTATCTGTACAACCTGTTCCAGAATGTCTGACTGACTTTTTGATGAAACATGTTGCAGTTACGGCAGAGACAATCCGCTTTATGTGCACACAGGTGAACCAAATTCACGGGAAATTAGACCAGATGGTTCTGGCAGAAAGAAGACCAAAGAAGATTCAACCTTGCTCCCGAATGGCGCAGCAGTCCAATTTTTGTAAAATCTCTTCTTTGGAGAAATGTAAAATGGATATGCGATGTAATGTGGGTCTGGGGGATGCAGTCAATATTTTGTCTAAAGATGATCTGGATATGTTTTACCCCTCCCTTTAAATTTGGTTTTTGTAATTCTCCCTTTTCGGGGTAAATTGTCCCCTTCCTGGAACCTGCCTCTTGATGTGGCCGAGCACCTTAGGATGCTGTTGCATGAGCCCACAACCAGACATGACATTGCCTTGGTCGACCAGCTATTAGTATCAAGGACAAGGCAAATGGTAAATGTTCAGTTTAACTCTCAAGAGACAGTCAGTTTAGTATGGGGGGGGGAAGCGTATCTAGAAGAACAAGCTGTATTTCTCTCTAGGGCTTTTGGGTCTAACTTGGGCCAAATTCGGGTGGTAACGGATCCCGGGGTAGGGGTATCATTGGGTATTGGATCCTAAGCGGACTCATTGAGATCTCCCCAGATGTTACCCCCTTCATTGGAAAAGAGTGACAAGCAGGGCAAAGTTCAGCGAGGTGAGTCACAGCCCCTGTTACGTGAGGATAGGCCAATAGGATCACAGGCCTCCCTTATGGAGTTGGACCCGCAAAAATCTCAGAGCCTATGTCCACAACCCCCTCACTTATCTTTGAGGGAGGTGGCAGACTGTCCTGCCTCTTCCTCCCAGCTACAGTTGGCTGCCAAACTTGACGACTTATGTTTGCAACTAAATCACCTAAGAGGCTCGGCCCCCCTGATAAGACCTATTCAGCAGAAGGCTCGGCCGAGGAAAGTACCAAGGCTTACGGAAGATTCACAGATATTATGCTCTACCCAAGGGGAAAGTCTAGATTCTAATCTAGAGTTAAACCATACCCCCTCTATAATTAATGAAATAGTAAAATTAGGTTCCCCAAGAGCTTTGGCAGTAAGCCCGGGGGACCCCCTTATCAGGGGACTAAAGAAGGCTCCTGTTAAGAAATTAGAACTGAGCTATAGGCTGGGGAAAGGTTCCCTGGAGTCTGTTAAAAACACTCATTTACGAGAGCCTATTGGTCGTTTAGAGGGGGGACAAAACTCTGCTGACAGGCTGGGACACAAGAAAGTAATGAAAGGAAAAATCAACTGAGGGGGGCGGAAGAGCAGGGCGATCCACTTAAGGCTCCCGCTGGATGTCAGAGTTTCTGACTAGCAGGGGATTTTTTGGTAAGGATTGCCTCTTGGAATATCGCTGGGTGGTGGTCCCGCTCAAAGGACCCAGACTTTGGGCCTTTTCTCCAGGGGTTAGAAGTCTGCCTCCTTCAGGAAACATGGTTCATTGGAGAATTGGAAATGGAGGAGATTAGGATCTACTCTCTTAACCCATCCCCCTCTGCTGTGCAGGGGAGACCAAGGGGAGGGCTGGTCTTGGTGTCAAGCAGAAATTTTAAAATCGAACTAATAAATTCATTTGAATCTTACCTTGGTCTCTACTCCTGTCTGTTACCCTTGGGGGTTATGTTAATTATAGGGAATGTTTATGTCCCTCCGATTTATTCGGATTACTATAGCCATCAAATTTGGAGAGAATTAGTGGCAAGGATTAAAGAGGCGCAGCAGTTATTCCCACAAGCCCCGTTGATTATGGGAGGAGACTTTAATACCAGACTGGGGAATCAGGGGAGAGTTCCTCCATCTTTGAATTTGTTTAATATCCCCCCACGGGTCTCCCAGGATAAAGTCTCAAATGGAAACTCAGTAAACATGATTCAGATGATAGAGGAATTAGATTTGGTCATCTTGAATGGGAGGACCGAGGGGGATAGAGAGGGATATTATACGTCAGGGGTCCACTCCAGTGTAATTGATTTTTTTCTGGTCCCCTTGTATTTCTTCCCAAGGGTAAGGAGCCTTAGGATATCTAGCTCTACTTCAGATCATTTCCCTGTTGTTCTATCATGCCAGATCTCGGGGGGGAGAGGTGAGTAATTCTGCCCCTTTCTGCAAAGGTCCTTTGCCTAAACCCCTTTCCTATTTTGTGAGGCCAATATGGTCCGCAAAGATGGCCACAACATTGCTAGATCTCCAAAGGGACCCTGAAATTTAGGCCCTCTGGCAGAGGGTGAGAGAAGGAGGTTCAATCGCCTATCCAGGTTCGAGGAGTTGGTGTCCTTTTTTACCCAAAGGACGAGATTGACCCAATGTGGGGACCAGACCAAAGGTAAGTGGGCCCAGGTGGTTCAATCTGCACTGCAGGAACCAACGTACAAGGATGAGGCGGGCAGGGAGAGATTTGAGGTTGAATCCCTCTGGGTCCACTAGGCACACCTTCCTGGCTTTGCGTGCCCAATATCGTAAGTTGATAAAAGAAAGGCATATAAATTACCAACAAATGCAATGGGCTCTTCTGCAAAACGCGGCTGGAAGGAATGACTGCAAGAAATTTTGGTCTCTCATCCGGCAAGCCAGATTGGGGGGGGGGGGGTGTCTATCCATGGCTTCTATACATCCTGTGGTCTGGGAAGATTTTTATAGAGAGGTCTTTGCACCCCCACAGGGACTAGCTGGTAGCGTTAGGGTAGCTCCTGAGGATTTATCCCACCATTGGCCTCCAGTGTCCTCTGAGGAAATTATACTAATCAGCCAGATCAGATCTGGGAAGGCCCCAGGAGAGGACTTGATAATGGGAGATCAATTAAAATCCTCCCCAGAATGGTGGGCTGAAATCCTGGCCCCAATTTTTACAAAAAACAATGCATCAGGGAAGATCCCTAGGGAGTGGGAAAACAGCATAGTGATACCAATTTTTAAAAAAGGAGACCCAAATTCCCCAGAAAATTATCCGCCAATAAGCCTTCTTAGTGTGGTGGGAAAATTGTACACCCGGTATCTTTTGGAGAGACTGATGAATTGGATAAAGGCCTTTGATATAATAACTCTGGAACAGGCAGGGTTCCAAAAGGGAAAATCTACGGTGGACCATGCTTTGGTCCTTGCCCAACTGATACGGAGGGGGGGTTACGCATAATGGGAAGGTGTTCCTTTGTTTCGTGGACTTGAAGATGGCTTTTGACTCCATCTGCTGGGAGCGACTTTGGTGTAAGCTTAACTCCCTGCAGATGGAGCCTCAATTATTGTATCTTTTGAGGCAGCTCCATAAGGGAAATACCCTCCAGGTACAATACAATCAGGAGGTGCCCTCACAAAAAAGGTTGAGGTGGACAGGGATGCCTTCTTGTATCGCAGTCCCTAATTGGTCTGTGGAGAACTATGCAGGCTATGGGGGACTACGCTTAGAGAGAGAGTTTGGTTGTCAACTATAGTAAAACAAAGGTGATGATTGTAGGGCGGAGGAAGAGCAGGGAAGTGCACTAGTGGAGGATTGGCCAGAATGAAGTCTCACAGGTGACCCAATTCAGGTACCTGGGAGTAAATTTTTCTAGTTCCTTGTGCCGGCAGATACATAGGGCAGTGGCAAAGAGTCAAGCTTCTCAGACGGTAGGAAATATCCTGAAATTCTTTTATGGAAAGGGAGGTAAGATGGTGTTCCCTGCTATCCGTTTGTTTCGGGCCAAAGTGATACCACAGCTTCTTTATGCCTTCCCAGTATGGGGTTTGACATCTATTGATAACCTTGAGACGGTCCAAAATGCTTTTATGCGGGTAATTATGGGAGTCTCGAAAGGCACCCTCCAGATATTGCTGAGACTCGAATTGGGTTGTTGGCCCATACATCTCTTTGCCCTCCAATCGCCCATCAGATATTGGCTGAGGATTGTCCTGCTACCCTTTCAGGATAAGTCGCTTTTAAGGCTGGCAAGAGATGGGGGGCTTTTGGAGCCTTGGTTGCGACAAGTGCAGGAGATAATTAGGAAGTTGGGCTTTGACCCTTTGAGGCTGGCAGATGCTGGGTTTAAATCGGCATGGTATCAGGTAAAACAACGACTTAGGGACCAGCAACGCCAGCTGGATTTGGCCCAAGTACAGTTCCAACAGGTAACTAGGGATTATGTCCCCCCAGGAGCGCCCCTTGGGAACTCCTCTTATCTGGTGGTCTGGCCAAATTTTTATACCCGAAGGGAGTTTTCTAGATTACGCTGTGGGGTTTATCCGTCGGCTCTTCTGGAGGGCCGTTATCAGGGAGTCCCATGGGAAGATAGGGTATGCTGCTTCTGCGAACTAAATGCGGTAGATACTAATAATCATCTGCTTTTTGAATGCCCCATGTTAAATCCCCTAAGGACTAAGGTGATGACCCTCTTACTAGATTTATTGGAGAAGAATTCCATGGCTAAATGCTATAGATTATGTCTAAATCCAGTAGCATCTGATTTAACAAAAGAAGTCGCAGTTTTTGCAAATCTAGCCGATCAGGCAAGACAAAGTCGGGCAGGAGGCAGTGATAGGATTGACAAGGAAAAATAAATGGGTTAGGCTTTTGGATGATCTCTGTATATCGAAATGTTTAGGGGAGGTGGCTTCTTGGTATCAGGGCAGAGTAGTGGACAATTATTTGATGTGATAGATTCTTCTTATTATTATGTTTTATAAATATGCATTAATTTTATTAAGGATGATGAGTATCATTAGTTTTACTATTGGTAGCAGACGAATATTAAGTCAAGTCTTGGATTAACAAGATACTGAAATTTTATTAAATAGAAATGGTTGTTCAGAAGTGTGTTATTTTATGCAGATTAGTAGTTTTGTTAGGCATTCACAGTATTTGTCCGTAGTGTCTATATGTTATATGTGATGCTGTTGTTATGACTTATAGTTAAACAATAAATGAATTGATTGATTGATATCTATGTACATTTTAACTTTATTCACATAAGTTCAGTAGGACTTACTGGGGAAGTTTATGATACACACGATAGGTAGAAAGTGCCATCAGCACTGAGAAAACAGAAAAAGTTTTATTCTACAATTTCTATAATGTCTTATGTTTATATATCACAGTGAAATCCACTTAAGTAGATCTTGCATAACTATGTGTATTATGTGTGCACAAATATGGTCAATGGAGAAATGTTTATAAAACATAATAGAGTTTATGCCTCAAAATTTATGCCTCCAACATTTTTCTTTGTAAAGATGTCTACAGGTATACACTAAGGCTGAAATGAGACTCATTCTTGATTCTCATGAGATATCTCTCTAGATTTTGGCCGGAATCTTGACAAGATCCCGGCCCGGATATGAAATCTTGTGAGATATCTTGCAAAAGAAATTTAAATTTGTTTAAAAACACTGCCATACACAAAATGGCTTCTGGGGTTGTTCTGTGCATGCACAACCTTTTCCCAAAATGGCACCAGCAGTGTTGTCACCATTCTTGAAAATGGCAGCTGGTCTGTGCATGCACAGCACTATTCATGAATGCACAGACCAGCTGCCCTTTTTCAAAATGGTGCTGATACCGCTGGCACCATTTTGTTGAAAGACTGCACATGCACAGAACAGCCTCACTGGCCACTTTGCACATTTTTATATTATTTTTTTCACTTTGAGGCTGCCTCCTCAGCAAAATCTCCCCCTCACTGCCCCTTTAGAGAAGTGAATGTTGTTCATTGGTTTTTTAACAAGTGCTGGGAGGAATATATTCTCTATGAGAATCAGGACAATTCTCAGCTTGTTCTCAGCTTGTTCTCATTTGCAAGAATGAGCCGACCTGGAAGGCCTAGCAGACCCGGAAGGCCTAGCAGAGGCCTGAAGCACTCTGGAGCACCACCGGAGCCAGACCCGCCATCGTTACCACTGCTGCTTCTGCTGTTACCAGACCTGAGGCCAGAGCCCCAGCACCACCAGATAGGTCGATCCCTAGGGTGGGGGAGGGTTTAATTATTATTTTTTTAACAGGTTGGGCAGGGTGGAGGGGGAGGTGAGCCCCAGCACCCCTTCCACCCATGCAGCCTGGAGGGGGGGAGGGAAAACCGGGTTCCCCCCTATTCCCCACCCCCCACCCAAACAGGTTCAGAACCCGAACTTTGTTCGGCCAGTTTGGGTGGGGGGCAGTTCAGATTCGGGGGGTTCATAAACAGGTCAAACCCCCCGAGTTTGGGCCAAACCCCAAACCCCCAAACTCAGTTCGCACATCCCTACCAGTGGGCCCTGATCTAGGCCGGTTCATGGAAAGTCACAACAGATATGCTAGCCCACTGTGGCCCACTCTGGCCTGCTTTGTCCCAGTAAGGTGGGTTTGAGTCCGGGGTGTGACTTGGGCAGTTACCCAAGGCCAGAGCCCGGGCTAGCCACTGACACATCCTGGGTCAATTCTGGGTCAACATCTGGTGGTAAAAAAAGAGATATGCTAGTGGCCCACAGTCCAAAGCAGGCCACAGTGGACCTAATCAGGTCACTGTCATGTCTGTTTTTACCCATAGAATTATGGAATAGCCTTTATCATTACATTAAGAAAAATAGGAAATGTGTTTTGTGGATATAATGTGGACTTTATTTGGCAAGTACATTGTAAACCTTTGTCTGGATGGATATCATTGGTGGATTTTGTAAAGTCCTCGCAGGACCAGTCACAAGGATTCTGGTTCTGGGCCATGTCTATTGTAAGCTGCCCTGATCCACCTTTGGTGGGAAGGGCAGGATAAGAGATTTAAATAAATAAAAAATAAAAATAAAAGGGTGACTGGGGTAAGTCCCTGAAAGAGTGCTGTCTCTGTCCAGAGCAGACAGGACTTGAACACGTGTCTTGTCCTTTAAAGGCCTGACTGCATAAGGAGCCAAGTGGTAATGGCTGATTGACCGCAAATAGGTGTGGCAGAGAACTGCATGCCAGCTGGGGCAAGGCTCAGTATAAAAGTCAGAGCCAGAAGTCTTACATGGCTAGACCACCAGGGATTTGGTGAGGTGCTGTTGAGACCTGCGTAGGGTCAATGAGAGGTTGTGTAGGTGTCAAGATAGGCTGGGATGGGCTGGCTGGCTTAGGAACCAAGGAACCAGAAGGATGTGGCTGGGAGCCTTGCCAGGGACTCACTATAACTTTAGGATTAGTGTCCTTGGAGGGGCTTGCCTAAACAATGGCAAGGAGCTGAACTAAAAACTAGTGCTGAAACTTGGTATACTATTTTTTCAGGAATATAACGAGGATCATGGTACTCAGTTTGGTACTACTGAGTTCCGAGGTTCCGAGGATCAAGTCCGATAATCGGAAAGCTCGGATTCCTCAACTGAATGTTTTTTCCCCCCCTGTCCTGCTTGCCTTTGGTATTTTGGCCAAGTGTTGAGATGTATAGGACCCCCTGATGTGACTGGAGTGACCCACCCTCGACTTTACCTTCTCTGAGGTAGGAAGAAAAACATAGTGCCATATTTGGTAGGCACGAGGGCTAATGGGAGGGGACAGGTGAGGGGTGGACAAGCACAGGGCAGTTTTTGATTGGCTGGAAGGGGCAAAGTAAAGTGGCCATTTGGTGACTTTGGCTGTGTGTGCTCCACTGCTCCATGAAAATATTTTGGCTTGGAGTTGCACTCCTCATTTACACACACAAAATTTGAAAAGGCAGGAGAGGTGCCTGGTCATAGGGGCAATGACATGGGGTTACTATTACTACTACACTGTGACAGGGGGCCAGATGTCACTAGAACTATGGGGAATACAGCTCTCCCACCTACCACATAAACTGCAGTATGACAGCTGTGACTCAAAAAAAGATGTAAATTTCAATTTAATGCTGGTCTCCACACTCACCCCTGCAGCCAGCCCTGTTCCCCACCATGTCAGGGCTTCTCCAAGCAATGGTCCCTCAAAATCAAATCAAACACAACATAAAGTCCTTTACACAAATATAGGTGGCTCCCACCTGATTCCTCTGTATAAGTCTCTGGAAGTTGGGCCTATTTCACCTTCAAAGCCTCCAGGTAAAGTAGTTCATAAATGAGTTGTTCTTCAGTCCTTTATGGGTCTTCAGCCTTGGGTTAGTCAAGCTCCATAAGAGGTCTGATCCCTTCAGCACCTTCCTTCTGACTGCCCACTAATTGGCTTTAACATGGGCCCTTTATAGGCTTGACATGCAGTCTCTTGGGCAAGTGGCATAGGGCAATGCTGTGGGTTTGGCACTTTTTGCAATGGGGGTGGGAGTTTAACATGTATCCAAGCTGTGCCCAGTTGGGGCATGGGGGGGAACTTTCTTGTTAATTATAGTGTGTTTGGGGGCTTGCCTCGCATCGGGGCACCCCCCCTTAAAAAGTTTGTGCATGTAAATGAGGAGTCAAACGCCAAGCCAAAATACTTAAATACACCAGTCACAGGGCTTGCCTTGCATAGGGACATTTATATTTATATATTTAGCAAATTTATACCCCGCCCCCTCCTGCAACGCAGCTCGGAGCAAGGGAGGCATATGTTTTTTTGGGGGGGAGGAATTGCATCTTTTGTGTGTGTGTGGATTTGCCTGCTAAGAGGGCAGGGTCCATGTGCTTTGTGGCACCCCAGTGCCACCCACCCACCCACCACAGAGATTGCATAAGGGCATACATGGGTCCAGGGGGACCAAAGTTGCTGGATATTAATACAGTGTGTGCTTTTGGGGAGGGAGGGGAGTTGCATCTGGTTTATCATGGCTCTGTCTGCTGGCAGGGCAGAGACCATGTGCTCCGGGCACCCCAGTGCCACCCACCCACCACACCGCTTGCATAGGGGCATGAATAGGGTTGGGGGTGCAAACCTGCTGGTTATTAATTATATGATGTGGGGTTTGGGTGAGGGGAGGCTCAGGTGCCGAGTGTTTCCAAGTTTCCATGATTCTGAGTTACGACGATTCCAAGTTCCGAGATCCTGAGTTCTGGAGTTTCAAGTTCTGATTTCCAAGTCCTCACTAACAGTTCCAAGTGTGGCCAAAAACTCATCACACATTGCTATTGAGGATCCACTCTACATAAACAAGCACATAGGTGGTGAATACTGGATAAGTGGAGCATGCTATTTCGGGGTGATTTTCTGTGGGAAATTAATTACCAGCCTGGCCTGTCTGTTGTAGATATCAGCCTTCATTTATAAAGTGAAAGATTATCTCATGAGTCACCTCTGAACTGCTTGATGTTGGCCTCTCACCATTTAATACATTATCTTTACTCAGTATCAGCAGAGTAGTACTGCCTGTGAGAGCTCAGTAAAGACATCAGGGAGACATCATTAAGCATGCTCACTGAGTCCTTGGCACACTTCCAAAGGGTAAGCTCAGTGAGAAAGCACGTCACTCAGCTGAGGAGAGCTACAACTCAAAATAATTTATGCTGTTATGAAAGGGAGTGTCCCTCTTTCTTCTCTTCCCAGGTCAGAAATGGACTATAAACTCCCATCTCTTAAGCACATTTTGATAGCTATTTAGGCCTTCCCTTTTAATGTTTAGTTAGTCTAAACTCCTGTATAGTACATTTTGCCAATTATCTTTCAGGAGCAGGTGATTTAAAAATTATCGCTCTTCTTCACTGACAGCTAGAATAAAGCTTAGTTCTCTGATGATAGTCTTGGAAAGCTTTTAAAAAAATTCACAAAGGACCAATAGGATCAAATTAAGAAATCCTGTTATACTCAGACTGCATTCACAAGAGACAATAAACCTGACTTAAGCTGCTTCCCCTGCATTTTCATTGCCCATGTAAATGAATTAGCTTGAAAGGTCCTGCACAAGCAAGTTGTATATCATCTGCAACTGACAAGCTAAAAACTAAGTTTTAACTATTATGTTATGTTCCTCCTGCATATTGTTTGTAATGTCTGAAGGACACTTCTGCCACTTTCACCCCTTTGCTCTCATGGGGTGATTACAAACGTGATGGGAGTCCAGATCACCCAGCCTTGACCCACCTGGGCCAGCACCAATCCCGCATGTTTGTTTCAGACCCACCAAATGTAGGTTGGGTTCAAATCCTAGCAGGGTTGGCGGCTGTGCTGGAAACATGGGCCCAGAACGTTCAGGTCAATGGTCTGGCAATGCGAGGGCGAACCAGGCAGGCACCCACCCAGCATTGGAGGTCTCG
>QEPC01000698.1:39903-93967 GCA_003113815.1 Sphenodon punctatus
CCCATGCTCTTCTCACAGCTGCACACCCATCACTCCACCCACCGCCATGCCATTTACAAGGATGCCCCCCCATACTGAACACCTCTCTGCACACCCAGTGGGGGAGGGGAGGAAGTGTTCATGTAAAAACAGCCTATCTTTCAATTCCTCTAACCCAATGGTTCAGGTACCCATTCACAGCTCGGTGGGCTGAAGACAAACTTCTGGGGTGAAAACAAGCACAGCTGAACCCCATGACCTTCAGGAATGGATCTGTGTGCCTTAACATACATACTGATGCCAGTCTCAGTGGTGCAGAACATTAGTTCATGGCCTCTATGGAAACCATGGACCTATCCCAAATTGTCACCCAATCTTGGATGAGGACGAGCCAACTGAAGCTGAATCCCAACAAGATGGAGGTGATGGTGGTGGGAAGGGTAGTTCATGTGGCAGTTCCTGTAATTGATGGGGTTCTCCCTCCACTGGTATCCTAGGTCCGTAGTCTGGGCTTGTTCCTCAATCCGAAGCTCCACCTCGATTCCCAGGTGGGGGCTGTGGTGAGCAGTGCGTTTCTCCGATTACATCTGGTGAGACGGCTTCAGCTATATGTTTCAGATAGTGACCTGGCCACCATCATCTATGCTTTCATTACCTTGAGATTGGATTATTGCAACATATTTTACGTGGTGCTACCTATGGTGATGATCCACAGACTGTAACTAGTGCTACAGTCCATCTCCTTATGGGGACAGGTCGCCGTGAGCACATTACACTGTTGTTATTGTTTATTCTGCATGGCCAAAGGCCATTGCATATTACAATACATCAACCAAAACACATCCTCACAGAAGGGAACAACACGCAGGGATAAAACAAAGATAAAATAGCTAAAATAAGTGCAAACTAATCCAACATAATACAATCCAAGCTAGTGACCTTCAGGAATAGATTTGTATTATGTATTATGGCTAATCCACCATAATACGTAATACAAGCTTGTGCTACAATCCGTCTCCTTATGGGGACAGGTCGCTGTGAGCACATTACACTGATGCTCTGGACTCCGGGCTCTGCACTGGCTGTCTATAGTCATCCAGGCCTGATCCAAAGTATTTGTTTGGACCTATAAAGTCCTATATGGCCTTGGCTCGACTTACCTGTGGAATCGCCTCGTTCTCCACTCTCTGGAGCAGCCTCTGTCATCCACTGGGGGTGCCCTTCTTAAAGTCCCCTGTGTGGACTGGGGGGGGCACTATGGAGTGGGCTTTCTTGGTGGCCGCACCTAGGCTGTGGAACTCCCTCCAGATGGAGGACCAGGTGGCCCCAAATCTCCCCTCCTTCTGTCATATCTGTAAAAACCTGGCTGTTCCGCCAGGCTTTTGGTGAGTGAGATGGGTTGTGGAGTGGTTTGTTTTTGTGTCTTCCCTTTTTATTGTATTTTATGGTTTTATTGATTTTATATGTTTTAAAATTGTATGCTGCCCTGGGTTGCTTGGAGCAGGATGGTGCAGGATATTTTAAATGATTTTATAAATAAAAAAATAAAAAATAAAAATTAACAATGCACTTACTAACCTCAAAACAGCAAGAAGCTGTAGTAAATATTTACCTGTCAGGATCTATCATACCTTTTCAGTAACATAGTATTTGTTGACAGCACCTTAGTGTGTAAATAAAATGTCTGTCTAACGGACACACCCACAAGCTCCACATTTGCACATGTCATTCAGGCACATTTGTATAGAAATAACTTATATGTGCCATCACTGAATGTGTGGCATGCAAAAGTTCATTTATGAGTGCTTAAATGTAGTGATTTATAGCCAAAGTGGTTGCTGTGATAAAGACAAAGAGCTGTAACTTACAACTAAATAATCAATTTCCCTGCCTCTTTAGTATCTGTCATATGAAGGGCCCAGTTCTCCACCAATAAAGTCAATAGCAAAACCCATGTTAAAACTATTTGTTTGTAACTTTTGGAAAAATCTTAGTTTGACACTTGTTAACACAAAAGAAGGTCTCAGGGAATGACCCCAAACTCTCAAAAACCCCTTGATTTTACTCACAGTTCTTGGAACCCTATTGCATTCTTGGTGATTGACAAATTGGCCATCTTCATCTAATAATTTAGAGGCTGATCCAAGGTGTGCAAACGTACTGTCTTCACAACAGCATGCACTCAGTGTGCACATGCAACAAGTACAGAACACACATGCATGGTGTGCACACTGCGGGCATGGATTGGGCCCTTAATTATTTATTTACTAACTAAATTTAGACAAGAAATATATACATTAACTAATATACTACAACCAACCTACCTCACAGGCTTGTTGTGAGGATTAAAAATATGTGTTATATGTAAACCGCTACGAGTGCCATGGCAGGGGGATGCTATATAAAAATGAAGATTATTGTTGTTATTATAAGACAAGGTTTAGTTCACGAAGTCAAATCATTAAGTGTGTTACATAATGCCAAACAAGATGACAATTGTGCTTTGCTCAGATCTTCAGTTCTGACTCCTCCATACCCGAGGAAGGACCCTGCGCAGCCTGAAAGCTTGCATATTTCTACCAACAGTTGGTCCAATAAAAGATATCATTTGTCTCCATTTCTGTTACTTGGGACCAACATGGCAACCACACTTTCTTTGGTCTGCTATTCTTGTAAGAGTTGGTTTGCTAAGCCAGGAATTGAACTTTTAATGTAAGATACTTTGCCTCAATAAAAGCCTGATCCAAAGCTCATTGGAATTAGCTCCTAATAACTTTGGATCAGGTCCTAACTTATGGGTGAATCATACCTGTCAATTAAGGCATGACCAGCCAGACCACAGACTGTAAGCAACCAAGATTAGTAAAGGTCAGAGCCACAGGTGGTAAAGAAAATGAAAGATCAAACACCTCAAAATGAATAATTTTTGAGCCAAAGTTTTAACCTTTATAAAAAATAAAAGTTTGATGCCAGATCCATTTATTACCATATTTCATCCTTATTTACACCTAACACAAGCAACATTTAGTGTCTTTAAACACCAATGTCTTGCCCTCTTTGTATCAGTGATTAGACAACTGGCTTGGCTTCTGGAAAGGCTTGACACTTCAGTACAGGTGGCCCATAGAGACATAACCTTTTAATGTAGAAAACATGTGCAGCTAGAATATGAGTGCTTTTCACCATGTCAGCAGGTGTCTCATATTTACTGCAATCTTCATTACTAGTGTGCAGATCAATATGTCTCTAAAACAAATAGTATTTTGCTTGATTGCAAATAATATTAGCTTTCAGTCTTGCCACCGCAACTGACGTAAATCAGGTTAAAGAGTGTCAGCCAGGCAGATTCATGATAGCCATATCTGCAGAAAATTGACATGTCCTTCTTTACAAGAACATTATACATTTCACAAGGGAGTGAAGCAGTTACAAAACTTTGACTGGCTCTTGGAAACAGAAGTTGCAACATTTTGATGTTTAAAAAGCACCTAATTAAATTCCAAGAAGCTTCCATAACAGCAGACTAAGGGTGCTTGCCCACATTACAGAAGTGGTGGAAATATACAAGAGAGAAATGTATGGTGGGTAAACTTATGTTTTACTCTGAACTTGGGCACGGGGGTGTAAATGTGTCATCAGGTAATTCTTGTGTTGGTTACAATCACAGATGACTGGGCTCAAAATTCAACCCTGTCCAAACCAATTAAAATTGACCTCCTCGCTTCAAAGGGGGCTCTTTGGGAGACCTCCCACCTCACTGAGAGTGGGAGAAAAGGGGATGCTTGGATGGAGCGTGAGGAGCCAGGGATTTATTTATTTATTTATTTATTTATTTATTTTTATCCTGCCTCTTCTGCTCCCAGCAGCTCAAGGCAGCTAACAATAAAAACACAAAATACAAACATACACCCNGCGGCCCTGCCCCCTCCCCCATTCCCCGCTGGGATCAGACGGCACGTCTGTTGGACGTGCCAGAGTGATCCCGGCGCGGAATCATTTCGGTAATTCCGGGATGGGGTGAATGCTGCCCCGTCTCATCTGAAATCACCCATTGTTAGGTTCCCTGAATTTTGCCTGTAAGGTTGTTGCTCCAGGGAGGGCATTCGTAGCTCAGCTGTATAGAACTTTGGCAGGTGCATGTGTCCCTCATAATTTTATCAGAATTAATTAAATAATGCGGGAGGACTTGCGGGTATGAGTTTTTGGTCAGTTTTAATAGGATTTCATTTTGGAAGGATGAATTGAGGTTAAGAGCTGAGTACTCCTATGCTGCTAGTAGCTTTGGTTTTGGTATATGTTATAGAGGTCAGTGGTGGTCTGAGTGGTGGCCCATGGAGTGGGAGCAGTCAGGTTTGCTGTCGAACCTCACCTTTTTGGATTTTTTTTCCCTTTTCTGGTAGTGGCAGAGCTATGGGCTGATGAGTTTTGAAATAAGATTGTGCTTTTCTGGTGCAACAATATGGCTGTTGTTCAGGTTTTGAATTCTCAGTCATCCAAATCCATGAGGTTTATGTGCTTAGTTTGAGCATTCATGCATGTTTGTCTGATATATAACATACTGGTTAGTGCCTGTCATGTTCCTGGTGTCGATAATTCGACTGTGCATGCTCTCTCACTTCCAGACAAAGTGCTTCAGAAAGTTAGCACCAGAGGTGGAGGAGTTGCTGGTACAGATTCCATACCACCGATGCAGCCTTGAAATCGAGAAGTAGACAGGGCTGTGAGCATTTCATTAGCCTCTTAGACACAAACCAGCTATCTTTCATGGTTTGGGGAATTTCAGAGGTTTAGAGAAGGGGCTGTTGGGGTTGGTAGGGGCCCCCCAAGTGAAGACGAGGTCCTCCATTTTGCGGTGGCATTGCACAGGAAGGGATTGGCAGCCCAGACTATTATGACAGCACTCTGTTTACATGTTATCAATTTATTGCCATCTTCCGGAAGGCCCTGGTGGGATTGAGACTTTCCACAGAGGAATTTGAATCCCATTCCTATAGAATTGGGATGGCCACTACAGTCTCTGCTGTGGGATTGTCTGTAGGTCAGATTCAGGCAGTAGGCAGATGGCAGTCCAAGGTTTACAAATGATATATGAGGCCATGAGGGTAGGGAGACTCATTTTAGGGGACAGTTCTTTATTTAGTTAAAGTTTAATCATTTTGTCTTTTTCTTGTTAAACAGATTCGGAAAAAGCAGTTTGTCAAACTCAGATTTGGATTTTTGGCCACAGCCTGGTTTTCTCGGCCCACTTTCCGGCATCCCGTCAACAAGTTTTGCATAATTTAGGCTTGGGTGAGGGAGTTAGTAAAATGTGGTTTGGTAATAGAGGGATGAGATGGACACAGATGATACCTTGGCTAAGAGCCAAAGGTTTCTGAATTCACTCCAAATATTATTTTGATCCATCTGGGAGAAAATGACCTGTCATCTGTGTCAGGGATGGAGTTGGTTTCAGTTGTAGTTTCAGACTTATGGAAGATTAGATGCCTGAGTGGGAAAGTTCAGGTGGTTTGGATTAATATGCTGCCCTGAAAGCTGTGGTTTAGAGCTCTTTTTCCAGTTAAGGTGGATAAGTCAAGGAGAAAGGTGAATTGGGTTGTGGGGAGGTGGCTTTGAGTGATGGGCAGTTTTGTAATTGATTTGCCTCTCATTAGGTTAAAAGGCGAGAAGGTTTTTTTGGAGTGATGGGGTCAACCTCTTCCTGAAGGGAAACAAAATTTATTTGAAGGGTTTGAGAAATGGATTGGCAGCTCACCTTGGTATCCAGTTATTGGTGGTTGGTAGTCATCCACCTGAGCGGTTGCCCCCTGTGGTGGATAGTCCAGTGCTAAATTGGTTAACTGTGCAGCTCAGGATTATTCTTTTAGTAGATTGCCCAGTTAGGTGATCAAATTTAGTGGGTTTAGGGGGCCATTGGGGTTAAAATTCTTCATGATTTTCCTCCATGGTGAGGGCTGTGGGTTGCACCCTTTATTGGGTTGGGCGGCCTGGCAGGGGTGTCACTCATGACTTTTCTTCTCTCCTTCAGATTGTTACCTAGTCTGAAGGATTTTAATCTCAGGGATCCTCTGTAGCTTAATATATCCTGTGTTGCAAGGGACTATTTGTCCTTCATCAGAGCTGGTTTAGAAGCTTTGATTGTTGGTACTGGATACTATGTTTCTTTACAGGATACAATGTTTGTAATTTTAATAAAGGTGCTGCCAATTTCCATTCAACAATGTCATCCATCTATTTTCTATCAACAGCGGGGGTTCAAAGGTTCACTTTAGAAATCAGAGGAACCTGAGATCATGCTGATTTTCATCATCCACTGATAGGAACTTGAGTGCTAATTACAGACTAGGTTGTGTGCTCCCTTTCCATTTAAGAGATCAATCATCTTACAACTAATTGCATTGAAGCCACTGGTTCTACATCTAGATCATTTTGTTGATACCTCCAATTTCATTCCAATTATATACAGGTTTGCAGGTTCCATATTCATCCCCAGGAAAAATTAATGTGAAGTCTTCTGTAGTTGGTGTAGATCACTTCTGGGTTGGTGTAGATCACTTTGAGACAATATAGGTATAGGTCTATGCTCTGGCTGTGAAAACCTTTTAAGCATTTAACTGCAAGCACTTTTACTCTTCCATTAAAACTGGATAACTTTCTGCCACCTGTCAGCTAGGTTTGCCTGGGAAGACTCATATCAAATAAATTATCTTCTCACGCTAATTTTAAATGCTCATTGTAACAGGTTGTGTGTCCCTGAGGTAAGTCATCTCAGGATCCGTACCCCAGAGATGCATACCCACATGGGATCTTCTCTGCAATCCTTTATTAAAGTCTCTACTACCAGTGCATATACACAGTGGTCTGGGCACCTCCCACCTGGCTAGGTACAGTTTGCCCCAGCTAGGTATCAAACCCCCCATGGTCTCTTCACTCTATGGTCTAGTTCAGGCTACCGGTTCCATTGCCCCGCTGTAGCCTAGTCATGTAGATCCTCTTCCCAGGCGCTGCTGGTCAGGCAAAGTCCCTCCTGAACTCTGCATAGATGCAGAGCCCTCCCTGGCTCCATACCATAGCCACAGCCATCTCTTTAATGAGCCCCAACCTCAGCTTTCCAGGTTCTGGGCTGATGCCACACCAAGGGCAACTGGCCCCACTCAGGCCCTTGGTTGCTTGGTCCTGGAGGCTTTCCCAGCTGAGGCATATTAAGGCACTGTCCTGCACCACCTCAGTGCCTACCTCCCAGGATGGCATTAACCCCTCTTAAAAGGGAAGGGGCAGGCAGCAACCTGTCCCTGCTACACTTATCTTTTCCTGGAGCCACACCTTCTTAGAGATGGTCACAAAACCATAATGCAAATTCTTTCCCATTTTTAGTCCATGTGCTAGGTTTTGGTTTATCACATATATAAATGAGACACTGGCAAAATCTATGATCCAGAGTGATGATTAACAGTCGATAAAGAAATGTGATTTGGTTGAGCTCATGAGATACCAAGTGCAGTGAGGATACTTGAAGCCCAACTCTTGCAAGAGATTTTTTTAAAGGAACAAGCTGATTAATCAAAATTACATTTAGATTGGATTATATTTAGATCTGACATCTAGAGGCCAAAAAGATTCAGAGCCCTGTTGTGACAAATGTTGTGCAAATATGTAGATAATATATGTCACTGTATACTTAGTATCTTATATATAGCATTTATGTAATGTATCACCATTACCAATGTACGTATCTAATGTAGCATATGCATATACCAGCGCTGAACTTTCACTGGGTTTTCTTATTGACCTTAAGTAGGGCTGATGCGGCAGCAACTTTTACCGCTTGTGTGTAGAGCTAGTTAGCAGAATGGTAGGAAAGACGACAAGATCCGGTCCCTCCCAACTGAGTACTAGATCACAGATGGGCAGGGTCAGCCTCTCAGGGAGGCCTTCCTCCCACTCTGGACCTGGCGGCTTGGCAAGGACATTCAGCCACACATGGCCTACCACATGTGTGGGCTCCTCGGCTGACATCTTGTCTGGGTAAGTAGCTCCGGCAGGTGGGCGATCCAGTCTGGGAGCAGGCAGGCTCCTCTTCTGGAGGAATGGAACACTCCTTGCTTTGTGTGTAGAGCTAGTTAGCAGAATGTTAGGAAAGGTGACAAGGAGGCTCAGGGCAGGGGAGAGAAGTGCATTCTGGGAGTAGGAAAGTCAATGCGGAAGTTGCAGGCCCCTCAGGAGTGGAGAGGGGGCAGGTAGAAGGCCACGAGGTGGAGGAGCTTGAGGCCATGGTGACAGGGATGGTGTCACACACTACAGCCCTTTAGAGGGAGCAAGCTGGGGCCTCCAGCAAGGTGCAGAGTCAGAGTGAGCCTCAGGGTTCAGGTTATCAGTGCTTTGGGACCAACAGGCGATGCAGGGTCTGGCAGTAGGTGAGGGGGTATCGACTTCTTCTTCTGCAGTGGGAGAGGATGGGGTCTTGCAGGCCTCCTTTGGCAGGGACTTTCAGCCAATGGCGCAGCAAGTAGGCCCTGTGAATGAGGTGTTTGCAAGTGGGAAGTAGGGTGTTCAGTCCACTGGAAGTGTTGCTCTCAAGAGTGAGATGATAATTGGTGTGCAGTGGGGGTTTCAGCCTGTGGTGGGCAGGGGTCTGACCTTCCCAACTGGGGGGACACATCAGGCTGTTTTCCAGCACAGTGGTGGAGGGTATGAGCAGCTTGTGAGCTTTGGAGGGTTCCAGGCACCTCCTGCTGGGTCAGCACAGAGTAGCAATATGAGACAGAATTTGAATGAAGGAGGATTTCAAGGGCTTCATGCAGGGTCATCATAGAACAGCAGCACAGGATTGAATACGAATGTGAGTGGTGTTCAGCTGGGGTCAGAAATGCTGTGGGGTCCTCCTCAACAGTATGGACAGCAGCCTTGGGGGCAACGGGGTGGTGGGGGTAGTGGTAAACTCACCCAACTGGATGTTACTGAACAGCAAGGCATCCATTGGGATGGGTCTTCATGGAAATTAGGTAGGCCTGCTTCTCAGATTGCACAGTAGGGGCGTGGGACTCCACCTTTTAATGGCCTGTTGGTCAGTTATGCTGGGGTCTAGCAGAATTCCAGTACTCAGGGAGTTGGGGCCCAGATGAGTAATGTTGATGCTCAGGCAATGAGTGTTGGGCACCAATAACAGTTGGATGGTTCCATCATCTGATATGCTGAGGTTTCTGCTCCTTTAGGGGAGCACTTGCTTCAAGCCATGTGGGAGAAAATATGGAAGGGGGAATATATTGATATATTTTCCCTTCATTTTGGGAGCCAGTGGCTGAGCCTAATGAGAAGTAGGACAAGAGGGAACAGAAAAAGGTTTAAAATCCCAAAGCAAATAGGTACTGGAACAACTTGCTGGCTGCATATACCATCTACATGGGGGCTGTAATTCTGGTGCAACTGCGGAGGGCATCTGCAATGCTCAAATATTTTGACATAGTGCATAGGGTGTATACCACATTCCAGGGATCGTGATGGCTTAGATATGACAAGACCTTCCATATGAGAGCAGCCATCAACCCAGGAATATGTTGGGATCTGCATGTTGGGGAACTGTGGCTAGAATGTATGATTCAAACTACACCCCAGGTGAGGGTAGATAGTGGTCATCTGTGAACCAGAGGGTCTTGTGACAGAGTGGGTGTGGAGAAGACTGACAGCAGGAAGTTTTCCTTAGCTCGTTATGACTATAACAAGAAGAGAAAGTATTCACGTGTTCTGTGTTGTTTTTGACACGAATGCACCGTATGTCTGGGGCACCATTCTTCACTGTATTGTCCAATGGGAAAGCTGGATTGGAGGAAGGGCTGAGGTGCCCCTGGCTCTGGCAAGGGAGAAGCAGGGTCCTCTCAGTCTTCCCAGGCAAAGGGTCCCAACACAAATTAAAATTGAGGTTTTGCAGCACTGTTTAAGGGGTTACCCAGTTCCTGAGGATGCTGTTTATATGACTGATGGTTTTACTGAGGGTTTTAGGATTCCTTTTCATGGGGTAAGGGTTGCAATAGTGTCACCCAATTTCCCTTCATTGAGGGGATTGGAGGAGGTAGCTTATGTGAAAATCACCAAGGAGATGAAGGGTAGAGTTTCTGGTTCATTTGGTGCTTCTCCTTTGCCTAATTTTAGGGCATCCACTTTGGGCATAGTGCCCAAGAAAGCTCCTGGCAAGTTTCGCTTGATCCATCATCTTTCATACCCAAAGGGCGCATCAGTTAATGACACCATTGAATCTTCTATATGTTCGGTCAGGTATTCATCCTTTGATTCTGCGGTGTGTATGATGAGGAGTTGTGGAAGGCGCACCTTGTTGTCAAAGTGTGACATTAAATCTGCTTTCCGGATCCTCCCTGTGAACCCGGAAAGCTTTGACTTGTTGGGTTTTAAGTTTGAAGGGTTTTTCTACTTTGACAAGGCAATGCCAATGGGCTGTGCAATTTCATGTGCTGTTTTTGAGGCATTCAGCTGGATGTTGGAATGGGAGGTGTGATAGCATGCGGGAGACAGTCATACATTGCACTATTTAGATGACTTTTTGTTAATGGGGCATGAGGGCATGCAGGACTGTGCTGATTTGTTGGCCACATTTCAGTCTTTGGCTGAGTTGGGGCTGCCATTGGCTCATGAAAAAATGGTAGGCCCCACCCCAGTGTTGACTTATTTGTGTATAGAGCTGGACACAGTTAAGGTATGTTCAAGACTTCTTGAGATGAAGCTGTTGCCGCTCCAGGAGAAAGTTTTGCAGCTTCTTAAGGCTAAAAAATTGCTCAGAGGGAGTTGCAATCTTTGGGTATTGTTAGATGGGGGAAGGAAAGGGGGCAAAGACACCAACCACAGGGAAGGCTTCTTGAGCCCAGGAAAGGGGTTACCCATGAGGCCGTCTCTCCGCTGGCACACTGGGGTGCCAGTAATCCCCTCAGGGTATAGGGTGGGCTTTCCTCTAGTTCTAGGAGGCAACCCTTCTCATCATAGGGGAGGAGAGAATGTGCCACAGGGAAAAGAGGAGATACAAGAAGAAAGGGGGGGGNAAGCCTCTGCCATGCCATTCCACTAATTGCGGAAACACTGTTTCCGCCGGAAATAGCTACCACTGCGAAATTCCGCTACAGCCCTAACTTTAAGGCTGAAATGAGAATCAAAATGATTCTTGAGAGAATCTTGCAAGAATTGAGAACCAGCAGTGAGATCTCGAGAAGTTCTTGCTAACAGTTTCAGATTTTGCCAGATTCCCCACCCCAAAATTAAAAGGTTCTGTGCATAAGCAAAATGGCCACTGTGCCTGTTCTGTGCATGTGTGGCCCTTTTCCAAGATGGCATGGGATAGGCCACATCAGTGCCATTATGGAAAAGGGCAGCTAGTTTGCACATGCACAGAACCAGCTACTCTTTTCCAAGATGGTGCCAACACACCCTATGCCATCTTGAAAAAAGTCTGCACATGCACAGATTGGCTGCACCGACCATTTTACACATACACAGAGCTTTTTTAATATTTTTGAGAATCTTGTGAGAACAATGTTGAGAACGGCCAATTCTCTGCTCATTCTCAGTCTCAAAAATCTCATTGAAAGCCCACTTCTCAATAAGATTTTTGAGATAAGTGAGTTTGAGTTTCCGCCTTAATTGTGGTCTGTATCGTGAATCTGCTTAGTCTTGATTCTGCAATGAGCTCATTTTTTTTTTTATCTCTCCCCTCCTCCCAGGGTACAATGCCTTTTCACAAAGTCAAAGAGCCTATTTGCAGCATCAAGGGGTTGACATTTACAAACTTCAACATGGAAACAACTATACATCATCTAAAAGTTAAGCCCTTCATTAATAAGAGTACATTAGAAACAAATCCACTGGATATGTCTTTCACTGACAATCTATGTATAGATGCATCCTTACATAATATCTTTAAATCTCACAGCCATTAACTGAACAAATATGCATCAGATGCAAATTTGAAGGACTGGACTCTAAACCGTTAATGACTGAAAGGACCATGCCTAGCCTACTACATTGACATATATAACTGAAGTCTGAAATTAATGGAAAGACAAAATAATAAAAATGAAGAGTACAGCATTACTCTCTCCAGTAAATACTATTTCATTTTTTATGCAGAATCTAAAGCTGAGGGAATATATTTTTCACACGTCAGAAATAAAAGTTAACAATTTACACTTTCCCTTGTTTCTTTAATCATTAACTTTTCATATTTGACCAAACCATTCTGTAGTGCTTATTAGTTGGAGGATGAAGGCAAGGATTGCCTCTAATGTGGCTTCCCAAAATTGAATTAGTCAAGTGGCTCTGCAACCAATTCATCTACAAAGCAAGAACTATGTATTTTTTTGCTAAGTGGAACCTTGCAACTTATGAAACATGTCATGTTGCATGTCTATTTCATGCTCTTAGTGAAATCTATATTGCAAAAGAAAAGAAACTACCATAAATATTGAATGACAAGAATAATTTGACACTGCTAAAATACTGGCTGTGTTGCCTAGAATTTACTAAGCCTTTTTTGTGTACCATTATACAAAATAATTAATTACAGACGTCAAACTACACATGATCACTAAGGATGGAATAAGGAAATTTCACAGCTTGAGTGAATAAAGAATGTATTGGCTGTTGAAGGGAGGATGTACTTGGGAGTGAAAGCATTTGGGATTAAATAGAGATGAAAAGTGGACTACAGGAAAGATCACTGTAAAGTCCAGTTGTTTCTCCAATTTATGTATAAATTATGTAGGAGGAGGGTCATGCTTTATAAAGATGAAATAGCTGATTATGTACGATTAGAGCATAAAAGTAGTATGAAATAAATCAGACTAAGGCCCTTTTTACACAGACACTCTAACCGATACAATGGATGTTACATTTTATTATACATGGTACAGGGCAACATTGCAGCCCTACATTATGGGCACTTTTCACACGAGATGCCTCCACCCTGTTTTGATGGATGGAGATGGGTGGAGGCATCTGTGTAACCACCACTTGCGAAGGGTGGGGTGCATTTCTCTGGGTGGAGATGGGTGGAGGTGTCTCTGTAAACACCACTTGAGGTGGGTGTAGGTGCGTGTATTGTCCCATGCAAAACCCATCTCCACCCACCACCCACCCATGGAGCAACGGACTCCACTGTCGATTGCTCCGTAGGTGGGTGGTGATGGGTGTTGTGAGGGAGCATGCACGCACCTACTCCCACTGCAAGTGGTGTTTACACAGACACCTCCACCCATCTCCACCCACATAAATGCACCCCACCCACTGCAAGTGGTGGGGTGGTGCTTGGCACTTGGCGCTTGGCAACCCAGGTTGCCCGGGTAGGCAGGCTCAGCGCTTGGCCCATGGGGGTGACCATGGCACCCTGGTTGGCCATCTGAGACCCAGCTGCATCAGTAACAAAGACCAGGAAGGCTTGGTGCATGGAACCCTGGATTGCCCAGGCAGACAGGCTCGGTGCTTGGACCTTGGGGGTGTCCATGGTTCCAGGGCTGGATATCTGAGATCCAGCAGCAGCAGCAGCATCAGAGACTGGGAAATCTTGGCGCTTGGCACCCCGAGTTGCCTGGACAGGCAGGGTCAGCGCTTGGCCCCTGGGGGTGCCTGTGGTGCCAGGGCTGTCTGTCTGAGACCCAGTGGTGGCAGCAGCAGCAGAGGCTGGGAAGGCTTGGTGCTTGGCACCCCAGGTTGCCTGGGCAAGCAAGCTTGGCGCTTGGCCCCTGGGAGTGTCCGTGGCACCATGGTTGGCCATCTGTTACACAGCAGCATCAGCAACAGAGACCAGGAAGGCTTGGCGTTTGGCACCCCGGGTTGCCCAGGCAGGCAGGCTCAGCACATGGCCCCTGGGGGTGCCCATGGCACCAGGTCTGGCTGCTTGAGAACCAGCGTTGGCAGCAGCAGAAGCTGGAAAGGCTTGGGACTTGGTGGCTGGCACCCATAAGGGGCATGGCATTGCAGGCTGGCATCAGTGGATTGGTGGCAGAGGCCTGGCCAGGGCTTGATGGCTGGCACCCCTACTTGGCCAGGCATTTCAGGCTGGTTGGCATCAGCAGAGCAGCAACAGATGCCAGGCCAGGGCTTGGTGGCTGGCACCCCTACTCTGCTGGGCATTGCAGGCTGGTAGGCCTCCAGTTCTGCTCGTTCTATGTTGGTTTCTCCAGTTCTAGTCACCATCACGGCCGGGTGTTTCAGGCTTCCAGGCATCAGTGGAGCAGCAGCAGAGGCCTCGCCAGGACTTGGTGGCTGGCACCACTGCTTGGACGGGCATTACAGGCTGGCTGGCATCAGTAGAGCAGTGGCAGAGACCCGACCAGGGCTTAGTGGCTGGCACCCCTACTCGGCTGGGCATTGCAGAGTGGCAATGCTGAGTGGCACTGCTGCAGAGCAACTACTCAGATGGAGTGTTTGGGGAGGGATTCAATTGGATAGCTCCCAGCATGGCTACCCCAGTAGGAAGCCACCATGTACTCCTTCTGTCATGGACCATGGGGGAGGGGGAAGCATACTGGCCTGGCCTTTGCAAGTGACATGTCCCCGCCTGGTGTGAGCCCTGGGGAACCCAGGCTCCACACGACTCCTGGCTAGTTCTTCTGAGGCCATGTCCCCTGCCCACTGAGTGCCAGGAGTAGTGGCAGAGGACTGGCAAGGGCACAGTTACTGGCACACCTACTTGGCTGGGCATTGCAGGCTGCCAGGCATCGGTTGCATCCTGACTCAGGGTGGTGTACGAGGGCAGCTTAAATTGGGGGGGCAGGAAGCCAATCAGGTGCCTAAACCCCATGTCCCCGACCACCAAGAAGGGCTTCCCATCGAGCAAAATCATTTCCCGCAACATGCGCGTGGTTTTCAGTTGGAAGCTACACCACACTCCACGTCCTGCAGCTGCCAATGGACTTGGCAGCTGTCCCCACCCCAGTGCTCGATGACATGGATGGGGAGCCCTCCCTGCCTGTAACACAGGCCCCAGAACCCTGACAGTGGATCCTGGAGCTGGCTGTTTCTTGATGTGGTGGAATTATGGCTCCCTGTGAGTCGAATGACGGCCCCAGGATCCTGATGGTGGGTCCTGGGATAGGAGTGACAGTTTCTGGATGAAGTGGAACAACAGCCCTCCCTGTCTGAAAGGTAGGCCCATGAACCTTGATGGTGGATCCTAGGGCTGGAGTGACTGCTTCTTGATGTGGTGGAATGACAGCTCCCAGTGAGCGGAATGATGGTCCCAGAAACCTGATGGTGGGTCCTGGGACTAGAGTGGCAGCTTCTGGATGCTGTGGAATAACAGTTCCCCGTGAGCGGAATGACAGCCCCAGAACCCTGATGGTGAGTCCTGGGACAGGAGTGGCAGCTGCTGGATGAAGTGGAACAACAGTCCTCCCTGTCTGGAAGGTAGACCCCAGAATCCTGATGGTGGGTCCTGGGGCTGGAGTGACTGCTTCTTGAGGCAGTGGAATGACAGCTCCCCATGAGTGGAATGATGGCCCCAGAACTCTGATGGTGGGTCCTGGGACTAGAGTGTCAGCTTCTAGTTGACATGGATGAACAGCACCCCATGCCTGTAATGTAGGCCCCAGAACCCTGATGGTGGGTCCTGGGGCTGGAGTGACTGCTTCTTGATGCAGTGGAATGACAGCTCACCATGAGCACAATGACAGCTCTAGAACCCTGAGGGCAGGCCCTGGGACTAGAGTGGCAGCTTTTAGATAACATAAATTAACAGCCCCCATGCCTGTAACATAGGCCCCAGAACCCTGACAGTGGGTCCTGGGACTAAAGTGGCAGCTTCCAAATGATGTGGATGGACAGTCCCCCATGCCTGTAATGTAGGCCCAATAACCCTTATGGTGGGTCCTGGGATTGGAGTGGCTGGCTGCTTCTTGAGGTGGTGGAATGACAGCTCCCTGTCAGTGGAATGATGGCCCCAGAAGCCTGATGGTGGGTCCTGGAACAGGAGTGGCAGCTTCTAGATGATGTGAATGGACAGTCCACTGTGCCTGTAATGTGGGCCCCAGAACCCTGATTGTGGGTCTGAGGCTGGAGTGACTGGCTGTTTCTTGATGCAGTGGAATGATGACTACGTGTGAGTGGAATGACAGCCCCAGAACCCTGATGGTGGGTCCTTGGACTAGAGTGGCAGCATCTAGACGACACGAAAGGACATCCCCCCATGCCTGCAACAATGGCCCCAGAACCCTGACGGTGGGTTATGGGACTGGAGTGGCAGCTTCTAGATGAAGTGGAATGATGGTTCCCTGTTTGTCAGAATGATGGCCCCAGAACTCTGACAGTGAGTCCTGGGACTGGTGTGGCAGCTTCTGGATGAAGTGGAATGATGACTCCCCATGATCAGAATGATGGCCCCAGAACCCTGATGGTGGGTGTTGCAGGATGGCTGGAATTGGTGAAGCAGCAGCAGCAGAGGCCCGGCCTGGGCTCAGTGGCTGGCACCCCTGCTTGGCTGGCCATTGCAGTCTGGCTGGCCTCCATGTGGGACACTTGCAGGCAAGTGGAACAGCCCTCCCTGCCTGGAACATAGGCCCTAGAACCCTCACTTTGGGTCCTGGGACTGGAGTGGCTTGCACCCCTACTCAGTCAGGCATTGCAGGCTGCCAGGCATTGGTGTAGCAGTGGCAGAGGCCCGGTCAGGACTCGGTTGCTGGCACCCCTACTTGGACGGGCATTGTAGGCTTGAATCCTACTGTCCAGATCACAACAAGCTATTCTACAAGTTGGCCAAGCCTTGCTATATAGTGAATCACGTGGACACCCAGTAGCAGACATTGGATTTCTGGGGCACAGTACCCATGGCACAGCAGAGGCAGCATGAGACATTGGGTTGCCAGGGCACAGAACCCATGGCACAGAAAGCAGAGGCAGCATTGGCAGTAGCAGCAGACATTGGATTTCCCAGTTGCAGAACCCATAGAACAGACAGAAGAGGCGGCATTGGCAGCAGCAGTGGACATTGGATTGCTGGGGCATAGAACCCGTGGCACAGACAACAGAGGCAGCATTGGCAGCAGCATCAGACATTGGATTGACCGGGCACAGAACCCGTGGAACAGCAGAGATGGCAGCAGCAGGATTTGCCTGCGCGCAGCACCCATGTAGCCAGGATGGTAGGATTTGCCAGGGAAGAGCTTCCATACAGCAGCAGATGGCAGCAGCAAGATTGTTTGGGCACATTTGGATTTGCCAGGACAGAGCACCCATGGACCAGCAGACAGCAGCAGCGGGATAACCAGGCCAGTGGGGCACATCACCCAGGGTTGCCAGGGAAGGAAGACAGGCACTTTGGCATGAGAGGTAGGCAGGATGGGGCAGGGCTTCAGCTTTGCCCACAGAGCAGGCAGACAGGCACTTTGGCATGAGCTTGGGAAGGCAGACTGAGGCAGGTATTGATCTTGGCCACCTGGGTGGGCGGGCGGTGGGCAGACAGGCAACATAGCATGATCATGGGAAGGCAGACTGAGGCAGGCTTTGATCTTGGCCACCTGGGCAGGTGGGCAGACAGGCAGCGTGGCATGAGCATGGGAAGGCGACTGAGGCAGACTTTGATTTTGACCACCTGGGCAGGTGGGCAGACAGGCAGCGTGGAATGAGCAGAAGGCAGACGGAGGCAGGGTTTAATATTGGCAATTTGGGAAGGCGATCAAACAGGCAGCATGGCATGAGCATGGGAAGACAGACTGAGGCAGGCTTTGATCTTGGCGACCTGGGCGGGTGGGCAGGCAGACAGGCAGTATGGCATGAGAGGAAGTAGGGAAGGCAGGCTGGGACCTTGGCAGTGCACTCAGAAAGGCTGGCAAAGACTGCAGCGTGCAAGAGAGAGCCAGTCACATAGGCAGGCTGAGATTGTCTAACAAGAGGCTGGCTGACAGGATTACAGCTTCCCAATGCCACCCTGCATCATGAGGTCAGTCGAATAGACCGACTGAGGCTGTCTAGTCAGAGAGAGAGAGAGGCAGGGTGGGCGCAGGTCTTTGGGAGAGAGGGACAGCACCTCAGCAGCAGCAGCAGCCCAGATTGAGAAGGAGCCCTGTCCCAAGACTGCCGCTGGCATGGGATGGTGTGTGCCACTGCACCATCAATCTATGTCCAGGGGCAGCTCAGGGAATCCCAGCAGAAGAAGGTTCACCTTTATAAAAAGCAAATGCTCCACCAACTTGGCCCCCAGTCTCAGGCGGTGGGGTGAGCAAATGTCCCCTGCCATGGAGAATACCCGCTCACTGGGGCACTCATTGGTGAGCAGGAAAAGAGATCCTTGGCCAGTTTGGACAGGGCCGGTCACATGTTGGTCTTGCCAGCCCAGTAGGCCAAGGGATCACTGCTGGAATCTATGAATGGCTCCTCCTCCAGATAGGTCTCCACTGCTGCTGACTCCTCCTTCTGGTAGATATCCATTGCTGCTGACGCACTGTCGTACTCCCTCACGTAACTCTGCCTGAACACCACCTCCAGCACTTCCCTCAGCCACGCTGCCTGGGCAGGGACTCATTTTCCATTTAGTTGCTCAGTCCCCCCAGTCTTGCAAGATCCTTCTTTAATTCCTAACAGTCCACCCCAGGCTTAACTGTCTTGAATAACTTTGTGTCATCTGCAAATATGTCCACCTCACTCTTCCCTTTTCCAGATCATTAATAAATATATTAAACAACACTGATCCCAGGACAGACTCCTGGGACATTATTTAGTTCTCTCAGTTGTGAAAACTGATGGGTTAGTCATACTCTTTGTTGCCTATCCTTTAACTAGTTACCAGTCCATGACAGGACATTGCCTCTGATACCATGACTACTTAGAACCTCAAGAATCTCTCGTGAGGGACCTTATCAAATGCTTTCTGAAAATCAGGATACACTATATCGATTCACCCTTATCCACGTGCTTATTTACACCCACAAAGAATTCCAGTAGATTAGTGAGGCACAACTGTTAAATCCATGTTGGCACTTCCCCATTATGTCATGCTGGAGCCTCTGAGAGGAAAGGGTGGGATAGAAGTTTGATTAAACAAACAAACAAATAAGTCACATGCCCAATAATTTTTGTTCTTTACGAGTGTCTTCAGGCTTACTGGTCTCTGTATCAAAGGAGTTAAAACCTAAACAGTGGCACTTGAAGGGGCTGCAAAGTTACAGGGATATATGATACTATAAATGTAGTCACAAGATTAACTGTCTTTGGTAAAAACAAAGGGAAGGGAATTAGGTGGAACATCATAGCTTTATCTAACTAAACAGCCAGCAGTATGGGAAGTTATGCCAGATTTTACTATAATCCAAATAGTCTTATGCAGGATTGAGATAATTGTTTAACTCATTAATTAACTGAAGGCACTGTAGTAAAAAAAAAAAGGAAGGAGACATCTAGCCTGGCCTTTGATGATTCCATAAGCAGAAATTGTCTGCTCTGCATTATGCTCTTGTATCACCTGCTGTGAAGAGACGAGGTTAAAGCATTATTTTCACAAAACAGGTAACATCAAAGATGGTATGTTGTGCAGTGGGGAGCAAGGTAGATTTCCACAATAGGCATATGTTTTTTTGCCTCCTCATTTCAGACAAATTAGGCTGAAACCTTTTTAATTCTCAGAGCTCAAGTGACAGGTTTTCTTTCATAGCTGTCAGATGTCTAATGTTTCCAGAACCATATTATTTTTGAAATTTAATTTAAGGCTGAAGGTGTCCTATTGCAGAGTTCTGCTTATAGCACTCGTAAAACAACAGGAAATTTCATATGGTGGTAGATATATTCTATTTATTTTCTGAAATCTGTCATGAAAGGCAACAATCACCTTATTAGAGCTGTGTGTGAGCTTTAGGGAAAAATATCTGCCTGGGGAGAAAGCTTCTCTGGTGTTGGTGTTGTTTTGTTTTGAAAACTGTTCTAGTTTGCAATCCTAATGAGGGATTAATTAAACTATATTACATTCCTTACTTTTGATATTTGTGTTGCCAGCCATTAGCACTTTACTGTCAGCAAAAAAATCTACTATACAAGTAAAAATCAGTAAAATAAATTTCCTCTACTTTGACAAAAGTTGCAGGTCTTTGATTGCAGTGAACCGCACAAAAGACAATTGCCTTTAACAGGCAACATCTAATTTAACAAAATCACGCCAAAACTTCTCCGCAAATAGTTTTTTTCCGCCTGTGTTAGATGACACACTCCTGGTAAATAATTTTTATCAGACCCTTACGTGAATGTTTAAAACAGGTTGTGTGGTAATTTCAATGCACCATTAGACTCTGATGACCATACATCTTTGCACACGTAGTCTAGGGCCCTTTCTACATGGACCGCATGTGGGGTACGTGTCGGTTGCTTACCAGTGCATGTGTGGTGGGTGGGGGGAGGGTGTAGACAGACACACACCCATCTCCACCCACTTCCATCCATCTCCACACATGGAGCAACTGCTGTTTTCACTGATTGCTCTGTGTGTGGGTGATGGGTGGAGGTGTGTGCGTATGCGTGTTTGTCATCAACGTGCCCACATGCACACCCACCCANAAGTAAAAATCAGTAAAATAAATTTCCTCTACTTTGACAAAAGTTGCAGGTCTTTGATTGCAGTGAACCGCACAAAAGACAATTGCCTTTAACAGTCAACATCTAATTTAACAAAATCACGCCAAAACTTCTCCGCAAATAGTTTTTTTCCGCCTGTGTTAGATCAACGTGCCCACATGCACACCCACCCACCCACCCACCACGGCTTTTACACGAAACTCACCCATAGATAAACACCCACATATCTGGGCATTTATGCATGGGTGCGTCGCATGTAAAAAGAACTTTAGTATGGAGTGGAATGTAATCCTATTGACAGGAAACTCCCAGTTTAAAAAGGTCCTAACATGACAGATGGTACATTTCAACCCTATTGTGTGCTAACATGAAACCACCACAAACACATTTGAAAAGCTTCCTATGATATACTAGGATATACCTGAGGCAAAATACGAGGAGTGTATTTTGGTTAGTGAGCCTGTGTATGTGCAGTAGAAAATATGATGAACAATAAGAATGAGGCAAGCTATGGAATTTGGGGAAGTAGAGTCTTTGGGTTTAGCCTGGTGTCTTATGGAGAAGATGCAATTTTGTCCTGGTTGGAACTGGGTCATGTAATCCAAGATGACAGACACTTTAGCCAGCTCTACTCCCAGACCACAAACAGTTATGCCCGGAACCAGGCACATCTCTTCCCGGCTCCAGCACTTATTGTTTGGTGGAATGGCAGGAGTGGAGCAACTGGACAATGGGGACAGTTCCCCTGATAAATGGTCACGTTGGTGTTTGGGTGAGTGTTTGGGTCTTCTCTTTTTCCCATCTTGAAGATGCCTGGAGTCTTAGAGAGGCCTATAGTTTAGGTCCAGAGTCTGAAATAGCATCCCTTAAATATGAAAAAGTACAGTGAAAAGAAAACAGTATGATTGCTGATGCCAGAAAGTATTACATGCTTCAGGGAAAGCAGGATAAAATTAGCCATTCCCCCCAAAAACCTGAGGACTGGAAAATAGACCAATGGATCTTTGAAGCAAGGTTTTCTTTTACCAAAGAGCCTGGGTAAACTAGGGGTGTGCACCAGGGACCCATCACTTTTTAAATTTTTGTTTTCTGTTTTCATTATTAAAAACTGTCATTTTCATTATCGTTATTAACGAAAATTTGTTTTTCATTATCAGGGTTGCTACTGGTATTTGTATCGATTCCATTCAACAATGAAGATTCTGGTTTTTGTATTGTTTCCATTGTGGGCTGCCCCAAACTTCTCAGAACTCCTTCCTCCCTTTCTCATTATAATGCAGTAGTAAGTGTACAATGACAATATGAAAAAATACGAATATATATGTCTAACCTACACCTAATAACCAATACTATACTCAATATATTCCTATCTAAGTATCTATATCAATAAACGTTTATCTGCTATGGGTTCTATCTAAGCATCTATCTATCCTATTCCTATAATGCCAATATATCATAAAACAGCCTAGTAACTACTAATATCTATCTATCTATCTATCTATCTATCTATCTATCTATCTATCATATGGACAGGGGGAGACAGAGAGGGGAAGGAGAAAGGAAAAAAACTATTGGGTATATCTACCTAATCTCTATCTATATTATCTATATCTGTAATCCATATCTATCTATCTAATATATATATATATATATATATATATATATATATATATATACCTACCTTTATCTGTCCATCCATCCATCCATCCATCCATCCATCCATCCATCCAGGGGTAGAAAGACAGGGGAAGGGAGAAGGTAAAATAAAGGATATAAGGAAAGGGTAAGGTATAACACTGAGGTCTGGGGAAGATTTTGAATGCAAGCAGCACCAGAGTTCTGTAAACCCAACCTGACACAGAAAGAGCTAACAGAACAAAAAGCAAATAGCATGTGCCTGAAATATAAAGGGCCAGGATATTTGTGCCTTCCCTAGATCCCCCATGATTGGCTCTGGGAGGCAGGAGGCACTGAGCAATCACAGGGTGCCATTCAACTGCCTGAAACCTGCTTGTGCTACTCATTGGTCAACGATTCCATCAATCAGGTCCTTCCCCTCCCATCATAGGCCCATTTCAAAAGTTCAACACTGTTTTCTTCCAAGATGGCACCGACATGTCTGCTCCCTCCTCCCTTCTCTACATTTTCCCTCTAAAACAACTGCCAGGCAATAACAAAATAAATAATAACAAAAAAAAGTTATTGGTTTTTTTATTATTTATTTTTATTATTATTGCAATAACGATAACAAACATGAAGAATTTCATTATCATTATCAATATAAAGAAAATGAAGTGCACACTCCTAGTGTAAATTACAGTTTAGCTTCAGTACAACCAATCCATAGGGAATTCTTCAGTATGACCAGGGTACTCACTAGAATTGCAAGATTTCCATTATTTTAAGTGTTTCCACTTATTTTAAGGGAGCATCATTTATTTGAGAGCCTTTATATTAACATCCTTCATTAGAGAGTGGCAGGAGCCACTCTATAGTTAAGGCGTACTGCACACTCCATTATAAAGTCCGAACATCTTATTCATTATAAAATTGACATGATTAAAGTTAGGATTGTATAACATTCAGAGAAAGATCAATGGGGTATGTGGTTCATGCTGCCCAAATATCAGCCAGATTGGTTGAATAACAGCAGAGATATTGCAGTGTGAAAACCGCACTTTGAAAGTCTATTTTTTCAAAAGTTAGACTGTCTCAATCTTGACAGGGTAAAGGGTTTTGTATTTGTTGGCAGGAAATGTAATCCTTTTAGAAAGTTCAAGAAGGCTTCCAGGGGGTGCCTTCTGGTTTACTTTTTGTAAATTGGGCTAGTAGTTTTTAAGTTATGACATCTTGAAAATTCACTGTTAGCCTATGGAGACCATTCTGAGTGTGGAGTGCTTACGAAATTCTATGTGTAATGCAGAGTAGGGATGGGACACCAGGGAGAATACCGGATAATGGATTTACTGGTATCGGATCTCCCTGGTATCGGATTTACGGGTATCGGCATACCAGATTTTTAACATTGGCCACTTTACCGGTTTTGTTACATTGTTGCCATTCACTTCAATGGCCGTGATGTAAAAAAACTGGAAAAGCGGTCAATGTTAAAAATCCGGTATGCTGATACTGGTGATTATCACATTATCAGATTAATCTACTATACCTGATTATTGGGTGTATCGGATTTATCCGATACTGATATTCCCACCCCTAATGCAGAGACTGTTTAAAAGCAAGCAGTCTTACCTACTGGGGACTACAACTCCCAGCAGGTACTGCTTGCTAGAGCCTATCAGTGCTGGGGAAAGAGAGAAAACAACACCTTCTACGGGCAGTGTAAGTGACTGGTCAGCCATGTTTACAGCTGATTTGGTGGGGAGAGGAGGAGAACAAGGCCTGTGAAGGGGAGCAATCTGAAAGTCATTCTGATCTGATCAAGCACAGCAGGCACCTTGACTTGGGTGCCAGGGACACTGAGATGGCTGAACAACAGAGCTAGGATCCTACAGTGAACTTTTGAATTTATTATTTATTTCTTATTTCTAAAACTTATATGCTGTCCCCTCCTGCCTCAGGCATCTCGGGGCAGCTCACAGCATTTTAAAAAATATTAAAATATTCAATAAACAACACTTAAAACAATATAAACCCATCCCTACCCACCCTAACACAACATACCAACTTCACCACCCTCAGGAAATGCCTGGCGGATCAGCCAGGTCTTACAGTGTCTGAGTAAAGAGGGGAAGGCAGTAAGCAAGCAGACCTCCAACGCAAGGGAGTTCCACAGCTGTGGTGCATCCACAGAGCATTCCCACCTCATGGTGGACACCCGGGAAACCCAGGGGACCCCGAGGAGGATGCCCCCGGCTGACTGCAGGAGCTGATCCAGGACCCAGAGAGTGAGGCTGTATCGCAGGTAGATGGGGCCAAAGCCATTTTGGGCTTTAAAGGTCAACACCAACACCTTGAATTGGGCCTGGAAAGCTATTGGGAGCCAGTGCAGAGAATGGAGCACTGGTGTAATGTGCTCGCATCGGCCTGTCCCTGTCAAGAGATGGGCTGCTGCATTCTGCACTAGCTGAAGCTTCTGAACCAACACCAAGGGTAGCCCCACATAGAGTACATTGGAGTAGTCCAGTCTCGAGGTAATAAAAGCATGGATGATCGTGGTCAGATCCGAGTCCGAGACGTACGGCCTAAGTCAATGCACCAGATGTAATTGGTGAAATGCCCCCTTTGCCACAGTCTCCACCTGCACATCCAGGTGACGCTGCTGGTCCAGGACCACCCCCAGACTCTGGACCTATGAAACCAGGGGAGGATGGAGCCCATCAATGATGGGAGCCACTACCCCCTCAGCTTTTCCCACAACCATCACCTCCATCTTCTCAGGATTTAATTTCAAACGGCTTGCCCTCATCTAATCCCCCACAGCCGACAGCCACCAGGTAAGCACTGAGACTGTCAGGCCTGCGTCGGAGGAAAATGAGAAATATAGCTTGGTGTCATCAGCATATTTATGACACCTCACCCAAAACTCCCTGACAACCTCCCCAAAAGGCTGCATATACACATTGAACAAGAAACGAGATAAGATGGAACCCTGCAGAACCCCACACATGAGGCCCCGGGAGGAAGATGAAAACTCCCCCACGACCACACACTGGGTTCTCTCAGCCAGGAAAGAGCTGAACCATTCAAGAGCCATCCCACTAATCCCTGCCAAGCCCAGCAGTCGAGTCACCAACGACTCATGATCAACGGTATCAAATGCAGCCAAGAGATCTAACATGATCAACAAGGCCGACCAACCCCCCAACTCACGGGAGGTCATCGACCAAGGCCACAAGCACAGTCTCGTGCCATAACCCAGACAAAAGCGTGACGGCAAGGGATCAAGAAAATTGACCCAGTCCATATGCCCCTGAAGCTGCCGAGCCACCACCTATTCAATAACCTTCCCTAAAAAGGGAAGGTTAGAGACTGGCCAATAGCTGACCAGGGCATCAATGTCCAAAGATGGCTTCTTGAGCAGGGGCCACACTATGTGCTCCTTGAGGCAGTCCAGCACCCTGCCCTCCGTAAGGGAAGCATTGACTATCTCCACCAGCAATGGTTCCAATGTCTCCCGGCTAGCCTTAACTAGCCAGGATGGATATGGATCTAAATCACAATAGGTGGCTTGCACAGTCCCAAGAGCATCCCCCGCATCCAAGGGCAACACAGCACGAAACTCATCCCACAAAACAGAACAAGACGGTGCTTCTACTGCCTCTGACCTGTCCTCTGCTAAATAAGTTGCATCAAAACTGTGGTGAATTTGAGGGATTTTATCTACAAAAAAGTCCACAAACATATCACAGTGAGCATTTGATGAATCAAAGTCCAGGTGGAGGGAGGCCAGACTGACCAGCCCCCTCACCACCAGGAACAGCTCAGTCAGGCGGGACTTAGTGGATGCAATGAGGGCAGCAAATAAAACCTTCTTTGCTGTCCGCACCACAATGGGATGGCTGATCTTGCCCCCTAAACCTGCCCAGAACTACAGAGTGCATGGATTTCAGTGACAGCCATCCCCCCTCCAAAAAAGTGGGGTGTCTGGGCTGTGGCTCCAATGGGGTGCCCCATTGGAGGAGCATCACCGGGGCTGAAGTACTGGAATGGTCCCAGGTGCAGGAAGTGGGCAGAGGTTTATCCCAGAGACCGGGATGGGAAGCTACAGGCAGAATGGAATCGATCTTCTTTCAGTGCTACTCCCTCCAAATTTCCCAAGCCCACTAAGGAATGAAGGACAAGCAGGTGCTCTGGGCTGATTCAGTGGGCGTTCTTCAGGAGGGGGGCAAGGAGATGGTGGGTCCTGTGCAGAGCAGCCCTGTGGGGCAGAGTGGCAAGTGCAGTTCTCTTTGGAGGGAGGGAGTCCTCTTGAGAGTCCCCTGCCCAGAGAGGGAAATCCTATGGGGGAGCAGGGATAGAGGGAGCATACACAAAGAAGGGGGGACATTAAGGGAAGAAATTAGGGGAAGAGCCTCTGTAAAAATAGCTTCCACAGTGAAAGCCATGTAAAGGGGGAGCACTTTACAGGGAGAAGCTTTATTGGGGATACAGAGAATATGGAACCCAGTACAGGGGGAGGTCTGCAGAGTGGGCAGTGTTATGCAAGAAAGGGAGTCCTGTCCAAAGGGGAGTAAAGTGGGGGAGTCTTGTAGAGACAGAGAGCTGAAGAATAATGACCATAATTGTGCCGGGGGAGAGCCCTGGACAGAGGAGAACTGAGTGAGGGAACTTTGCACAGGGGGAAAGCTGTACAAGGAGTGAACTAGCCAGGGGGTCCTGCACAGGAAGACGTCCTTATAGAAAGCAAAATGGCCAGTGTTGCACAAGGAAACAAGCTCTGAAAGTGGGGAGTAGAGTGGGAGACCCTTGTACAAGCCATGAGCTAGAGAGATCAGAGACAGCAGTTTTTGGAAGTTTGTAATGTTTAAACCGAGCCAGAGTTGTTGTATTCTTAGTAAAGCAGGGAGCTACTAATAAAAATCCAGCTTCGCCTTGCTTGCTACTTGAAGGAAGTAAGAACCTTCTAAACTGAAGAGAGCAGCTCTTCCACCTTCATCTCCCCTAAGCCCTGCTCCCTTAGTAGTTATGGATATTCCATAAGCAAAAAACCTCAACCTGCAAAGAGGAAGAGGATTGGGGCTGAAAGATGAAGGCAAAGGGTGGGTGCATGGAGCCTAAGTTGTAAGTGAGCACAATATGTGAAACTGTACACTGTCCTTACTGTTAACATGGCACGGAAGTTAATGCAGGAGCCGTAACTTGCAACGTCTATGTTTTTTAATGTATGATTGAATTTGCAAGAGCCTTAACTTTTCTTCTAAACCAGAGGTTTTTTTATTATGGCAATTTACATATGCATGTTCCTTATTCTGAACACTGCATCTCCAGGAAACACAATGGATGTCCCTTATTTCCATATCCCTCCATTTTGTATTGTCCCTTAGTTTTGAATTGATCTGACAATGCTGTATAAGAGGGTATGGAAATATGTAGTTGATAGAAATCATTCTAAATGTTGGGATTGTTATAACAAGAGGTTCTTTTTAAGCAGGGTTTGTACTGCTTCAATTGATTTTATTTATTGAACTGGCTATTGCCATGACAAGTTTAACAAATACGTACACAAATACATATATAATATACATGCCCATTTTTACATCCCTCCATTTTACATCTTACAACTAACCTAAAACCCACAAAGTTTAAGCCTATACCTATAAATTAATAAATACAGATTACACATTTAAATACAAATCAAAATACACAATTAATAAAATCAAATTAAATTAAAATTAAAATTCAGATTCTCGGTAACCAGCAGAGAATCTTGCAGCCATAACCATATCCTCACCCTTCCAAAAAACAAAAAAACAAACAGCCTTTACTTCTTTTTTCTCCAAATTTTCTAGAAATCCGTGAACCTTTTTCTTATTATACTTGCTCTCAGGGCAAACAAAGCCACTTCCTTGGTAACTGATTGAATTTCATCAGATAGACAGTAATATACCAATTCAGGCATAGGAGCTAACTGGGGCAGATGGATCCGTGAACACATATCCTTTCTTGCGATCTCAAATAAGGGACAGAAAAATAAGTAATGGACTAAATCTTCAATTTCATCTTCCCCACAAGGACATTTTCTCAGTTCATATGGGTGGCCAGAGTACCTGCCCAGAGTAACTGCGGAAACAAAAGTCTGAAAGCGCAGATTCACGAAAGCCCTTCTCAGATGATGATCAAGAATACCCCTTAAATATACGCACCCAGACTTAGGGGGAAGCAACAACCCATAGAAAGGAGAAACTCGAGTTTGGCCTGCATGACTCCTCAGAGTCTGCAGGTCAATATCCAGTAACCGTTCTTTTAGCAGATTCAGACTTTTTTTTAATGGATATTTCGCCAGGAAAGAAAGGGGTAAACCCAAACTATTTAACTGATTTATCCCATACTTCAGCCAAGGATAGGAGTTTGACACTTCTCCAGCAATCAGGCAATGCTTAGCTATAGATTCAACAGGATTCAATACCAATTTCAGTACATAAGTTAGTAAACATTTCAGTATCAACATTCCAACTGAGGGTGACCCTGTTTCCAGCTTGACCAAGGCAGACGGAGATCCCTTAGGAATACCCAATATTGATTTCAAGAATTTTGTTTGAATGGGTTCCAACTGGGAGACTATTTTTGAGGAATACCCCCAAACCTGGGCTCCATAGACTATCTTTGGGAGCACCTTTTTCTCAAAAACCTTTCTGGCAGGTTCAAACAACCTCCCTCCCTTTGAGAAATAGAATTTTTGAATAGCAACAGAGCTTGCCAGAGCTTCAACCTTTACAGAACGAATATGGGGGCTCCAGGAATTATTATGGGAGAAAACTATTCCTAAGTACTTAAAAGAACGGACCTGTTCTAGTCGATGACCATTTAAATACCAGGGTTCCGGCTTGAACTTTTGAGCGAAAACCATCACCTTTGTTTTACTATAATTCACCAATAACCCTTGGTTTTGACATTCAGTTCCGAACTTTACCAATAGTCTTTGTAAACCCAGTTTTGCTGTAGATAATAGGAGCGTATCGTCTGCATACATCATAACTGACAGACGCTGACCCCCGATCTTAGGGGCAAGGTAGTCACCACTATCTCTCATGTTTATAATGATCTGATTTACATAGAGGTTGAATAAGAGGGGTGCCAAAAGGCACCCCTGCCTTACTCCTCTTGATGTCCTGACTCTATTTGATAAAGCGCCATTCCTGTTTACTCTAATTTGGAGACTCGTACTGGTGTACAGTGATCTAATTAAATGCAATAGACGACCATCAATTCCTAACTTGACCAATTTATCCCATAGCACATTCCGATCAACTAAGTCGAAAGCGGAGGAGAAGTCCACAAAGGCAACATATAACTTTAACCCCTTAGCCTTACACTGATGCGACAGATGGTTCAGAGTGAAACAATGATCAATTGTGCTCCTTCCCTCTTGAAACCCTGCTTGTTCTTCTGCTAACAAATTGTTTTCCTTGACCCACAGATCTAGGCGACTCAAGAGAAGCCTAGAATAGATCTTTAAAATTATAGGCAAGAGACTGATCGGTCTATAGTTTTTGGGGTTACTTCTGCAACCTTTTTTATAAATAGGGACTGTTATACTTGCCCTCCAGGATTCTGGAACCCTTCCCACTTCGTTAATCAGAGAGAACAAATTTGCCAGCGCTGGACACCACCAATGCATATTCTGCTTAAAGAGCTCTGCTGGAAGAAAATCTGCTCCTGGGGCCTTACCATTCCTTAAATACAGGATGGCCTCCTCCACCTCCAATGCTGTGACTCTCTCCCAACAGGGCACACAGGCTAGTACGCCTCTATCCAAACAGACCTCATTTACTAAGCTGGAGTTGAAAATATCAAAAAAATGCTGCTCCCATACCGATTGACGGATATTTGGTTCCCTAACAATAGCTTCCTTGGTTTTTAAAGAGCCATTTATCAATCTCCAAAAATCTTTACTATTGTTTTGATCCAAGGCAGTTAATAATTTCTTCCAAAACTCCTCTGCAAAAAAACGCTTTTTCTTTATAATAAGAGCTTTATATTGTTTCTTAAGGGACAAATAAGCCATTACCCCCTCCTCCTCTCTATTTGTCTTTAAACTCCTAGCAGCTCTTCTAAGTATCGACTTGGCCTGAATACATTCCTGATCCCACCAACCCAAACTGGGTATATTCCTGTTTCTATTTGATGATGTCCTTATTAAATGTGGGCGCAATAACTGTGTGAGATCGTCCAAAGCACCAAAGGCAGTATCAATCTCATTTGCTGTTTCCAGCTTCATCTTAAGAATATTTACTTCGTCTGAGGCCATAAGAGAAGCTATGTGCTCCTCCAATTTTTGAGACCAGTACCGTCTACACAAAACCTTTTCACCGGGGAAAGATGGGGGAGAACGCGTTAGCTGTGAGAAAATTAATTCAACAGACAACATAAGGGGAAAATGATCACTTTCTACTCTGTCCCCGATTTCAAATCGTCTAACACAGCTTAACAAGGAGGGAGACACTATGCCCAGATCGATCACACTGTCCCCTCTGACATTTGCAAAGGTAAAGGCCCCCTCCAAGTCCCCCACAGTATTTCCATTCAGGATACACAAAAAGTGATCCTGGATAGATCTGTATAACAATTTACCCCTACTATTTATAACCACATCCCGCAAAACTCTTGCACCATCCATATCCTGTCCTTCGTCAAACATAGAGTGGATCTTAAGAACTGCATGGATCTGCTCCGCATTTTGCCCAATCCTGGCGTTTATATCACCTAGGATTAATACGTGATCCTCTGGGAATTTCTCTGAAAATTCTTGAAAAACATCCATAAAACATTTCCAAACTTGATCGCCCTTCTTTCCTGGCGGGGCATAGATATTATAAATTAGTAAGCTGGGCAACTGAGGCAGAATTATTCTGCCTACTTGGACTAAACAAGACGTAGAATGTAATATCTGCAAATCAATACCCAGATTTTCACGTAAAAAAATGAACATACCCCCTGCAGCTCTTCCTTTTTTCCCTTGTGAGGATATAGCTGGAAGAACCCATTGTGAGAAACCCTCTAATTCCACTAATTCACTTTTTTCCACCCAAGTTTCCTGCAGGCAAATCAAATCACATTTTTTCAAAAAACCCTTAAATTCAGGAACTGCCTTTTTCGTTTACCATTCCGCAACGTTCCAGGATAGAACCCTCAACACCTTACCATTTGGAAGATCTAATCCCTGGGAAAATTCTGGTAACTGCTTAAGGTCTGAGGTTAGTAGTCAGTCTTCCTGGACATCCACCTCTTCTTCCACTTCATTCCGTAAAACTGAATTGGCCCTTTCAAGATTAACCGGAACCTCTGTAATTTGCTTATATATCACATCAGGGGTTTCTCCCCTTGTCACATCCCCAGAGGATTTAAATTTATCCCATTTTACTTTCTCCCCATCCAAAAAGGAGAACACCCTCGGTAAAAGTTTCGGGCCTCCATCCTGGCCTTGCACTTCCCCAGCAAATTTACTGACGTCAGTCGGACAAGGCCCCTCCTTTATTTGGACTAATGAACCCTGCCCATCAGAGGCTGAAGTATGCTTCACCCCAACTGGAGATTCTTTTGATTTAGCCTGCAATACTAACATGGCCTTGTTTGGGCCTAACCCACATTCCTCAGCGTTAACCTTAATTTTAGAAATTCCCATTTGCCCATCATTCCCATTTTGTTTCATGGGATTAGAGGCAGCAGAAGGTAACCCCATTGGAGAAGGAGTAACATATCCTGATAAAGGGAGGTCCCGCTGTGTCCTTTTATTTGAACCCTCCCTTGAAACTTTGCAGTGTCTCGTGACACTCCTTGATTTTTGGAGCTGCTTACACAGAGAGTCTAACCGATTTATCAGGGTCTCTGACTCAAGATATTTCTGTGAAGTAACAACCTGCTTCAGGGGATACCGAGATGGCTGTCTTACACTAGATATCCCACTATTGTCCTGTACCTCCATTATATCAGAACTAATCTGGGGGGTCTCAACTGGAATCACCGGCTGATCAATCTTACCACCAGCAGTCGAGTTTCTACTAGTTTGGCATGGGATAGATCTAGATGCTACTAATTTCTTTTCCCCCCCAACCTGCTGACAGGGGGCCAATATAGCAGGTTCTAAGTGATTTACCAGTTTATTCCCATCATCAGCCAATAGAACTCTTGACACATGAATATTTTTCCCCTTAAGGTTATGTTCATGAGCTAATACTTGCCTTGCCAAATCTGGGGTACAGAATGTCACCTTGAGAATCCAGCATTTTTTAACATTAAACACATGATCTATAGACACTATATCCCTACTAGTTATTTTAATCCCCAATATCACTCGCAGATGTTCCGCCACATCATATGCGGTATTCCAAAAAGGTAGTAACCCAGACATAAGGGGCAAAATTGCAAATATTACACTATTGGGAAGATATACCAGTTTTAAATGTTTCTCTATTTCTACATCCCCAGATTGTACTGCAATTTTAAACTCCTTTGGTTTCTCTACCCTTATTGGGGATTTATAGGGAATAGGCAATTCCAAACCACGTGCCTGATCTTCTATCCTCACCAGGGGTTTTCGAGAGACATCAGGTTGCAATTCACCATGACCCTCTACTGCTACTTTCTGTGAATCAAACTGTATACCCAACTCTCTGATTTGGGTCAGAATAAATTTTAAAGTATGTGCAGTCAAAACTGCCAGATCAGCCACCAATTGTATCTGGGGAGGACCCTGCTTATTACTTTGATCCAAGATTACAGATGTATCTACCTTTGCAATATCCCCACATTCATCCTCATCCAGCATATAATTCAGATTTTCTTGTAAATCCGAAATAGGGCTAGACAATATCGCATAGCGATTAGAGACTAACCGCACATTCCGGAGGTCTAAAGACCCCTGTGCCACGGGGAAGTAAGTCTCAATCTTTCATTGTTTAGAGTTATTATTAGACAAGGAAGAAAGATGAGGCACCTCCTTCCTTGGCCGTTTAGAAGAAGGCATGGTAAATATAAAGCAGGTGTGTAAAGATCATGAAGTTACGACACACAAAGCACCTGGGCTCCTGCTCCAGGACACGCCTAAGGATGCGCAAAAGGACACGCCCTAATACGCGCAACCCTTCGTCGCGTGCTGATGGCGCAGCCGTAGGCTAACTGGGTGCTTTTAACTCCCCACAGGTCCCCGGCTCCTCCCTCGGCTCCGCTCCAGGCAGCAGCTGACAGGTAAGTGATTGCAAAGTTCGGCGCTTCCAATTCTCTGCACCTCCCGGCGGCCGTAGGCTAACTGGGTGCTTTTAACTCCCCACAGGTCCCCGACTCCTCCCTCGGCTCCACTCCAGGCAGCAGCTGACAGGTAAGTGATTGCAAAGTTCGGCGCTTCCAATTCCCTGCACCTCCTGGTTTGTACTGAGATGTGACAGTATACTGTATGAATAAAAACTAGTACTGGGCTAAGAGTTCCAGGGTTTCTACCTCCTCTGTATAAAAATCATGTGGTTTTTGGCTGAGGCCGTTAATCAATCAATCAATCAATCAATCAATCAATCAATCAATCAATCAATCAATCAATCAATCAATCCCTCCTTTGTTGCTCTGCTGACTACACAGTCTTGAAGTGGATGGTTCTTTAAGGGTTTCCTCCTTGAATGAAGATCTGAGACAACTTGAAATCAAATATGGAACATATTACTAAAGAAGTTATTACTATGTGATGTTGTAGGACTTGTCACTCTTCTCTTCTGAATTAAGTGTCTCTGTGGAGAAGAGCTCTTCTAGCAAACAGACCAAATGTTTTCTTTTCAGTAAATTTCAGAAAAGGACTATATGTCTTAATTTTAAAATGTATCCAGATATACCACCATACCTGAATGTGAGCTTTACCGAAATCGCCTTTCGCCCACCCACCCAAAAAACAACAACAACAACAAAAAAAACAAAGCAAAAAAATAAAACCCAAAGGCTATATATGGTGCAGACTGATATTTTTGTTTGTTTGTTTTATTTTTTCTATTGCTTCATCCTCTTCAAACCCAGTGCCATGACTCAACTAATCTGCTGAGTTTTAGCTATACTTTGGTTTGCAAATATAGGCTGTAGTTCTGAAATCACTTTCTTAGCAATGTTGGCATTGATTTAAATAGGACTGTTCTTCAGTAAATGGCTTTAGGACTGCTGATTAAGCCTTACTGCTAACATCTTCATGTTATGATTAATTATTGGGAAATTATTTACTAATGTTTCATTATAGGAATCAATAAATGCTAAAGGCTGTGATTTTTTGTTTGTTTGTTGTTCACCCATTTCTTAATTCTCCTTATGTGTGTTGCTTTGAAAGAAATGTTCTCATTATACAGAAATCTGTTTGATCTCTTTTCACCATTTAACTCCTTCCTCTATTGTAGGGCTGGTTCAAATCAGCTGTTCTGTTTTTATGCAACAATTCAGTAAAAATTGAATGCCTGGCAAAATTCCAATTGGAATTCCTGTAGAAAAAAGTTTTTGATTGGAATTCCAACTGACCTATTTTGCACATGCACAAATGGCCAGAGCTATTACGCAAGTTGGTGAAAAGTTTTTTAGGTTTTCCACTTGTAAATCAGAACAGAATTTTGTCAGTTCTGATTTTCAATTGGAATGATCAAAATGTCCTGTTCTGATTAAATTGGAACAAAGGCAATTTTTTTGTTTCAACCTTACTATGTTGTCTTTAGAATGATCCACTGCTGACAGGATGATTCTTGGTTTATTATTTCAAGCGATTTTGGAGAACCTCACCATAACTGCCTTGCTTGAGTTATTGAATACATCACCTTAAGTCAAATTCCATATCTCACATCTTGTTACTATAGTATCATTAAGCTTGACAGAGATGGTTAAAAATCTTGACATCACTAAGGGTGCTTTCAAATGTGACGGTGGCCTGTTTTGGCATAGCTTTCTCCACTTTGGCACAGAGGTCACTGTTATGTTTGAAGGAAGCTTGGAAGCGGCCGCCAGATTTTTCCACAGGATAGATCCTGACCGGGGGGGGGGGGAAGAGGGGAAGGGGGTAGCCCATGCTGAAACTCCGGGATTTTCCTGAGTCACAGCCAGGACTAGCCCCTACCACAGTCAGGATCCAGCTGCCAGACCCAGAGTAAAATAGAATTTCATGTCTGAAAGCCCACTTTACTCACCATGGTCTGGAGTAGCGGGGAGGTGAGGGGCATGGTAGCCTTTATTGGTCACCATAGCTTCCCATCAGCTGGGCGGGGGCTGCTGTGTGTATCACAGGGGTGTGGTCAGACGCACATCTGTGCATCTCTCCACACACACCCGGCCACCGTCATGTTAATTTAGCAGTCGGACCAGTTCCTGACTGGAGTGACAGCGCCCACCACTGCCCAGATAAGTCTGTGGCAGTGATGGGTGCCATCTTTGTTTCTTGGTTAGGTCTATTGCTGCCGACTCAACAGATATCACTTAGTATTACTAATTTCTTGGTCAGTATGAACTCTTTATTATCCAGCAATGAAGCAGAAACTCATGGGAGGTAAATGCACTGCTAAGAGAAACTGCATTTTTCAATTCTAGTTTAACTTAATTTTAAGTCTTGAGTCCTCTCTTTTGACACAAAAACCATCAGAAATGGGTAATTGCTGCATTAAGGATGACAGCTTTGTTCCAGCATGAAGAAAGCCTGTAGCCAGTGAGACTCAATAGCTGATGGGCCTTCAGTAACCAATGGGGATGGGAGGTGGATCAGAGTCATCTAACCACTGATGCTGTTCCCACTCTTCCCCAGCACAACTCCTTCCATGCTGAACTAGTTACAATATACCTTGGGATCTTCCAAGAAGCCAGGTTCCATGCAGCTTCTGAGCCTTTTGTACCTTGGATTTGATAGTGAGAAGTTTTATTGAAGTTCCATGGCCATGACATGTGATTTAAAAAATGTTGCTGTAACTTTTTTTTTTTTAGTCAGTGCATTCCAAGATCAGTAGTCATTATGAGCAACATAGTGACTTGCCCAACATATTTCTGCAAGTAAATAGGGTGTCTGCATCATTGATCAGATTTATTTCATAAAAGAACATAAGTAGTGCAATACTGGGTCAAACCAATGGTCCATTGAGGCTAGCATCCTGTCTACTACAGTTGCCAATTTCATTTACTTGGGAGAAGTACCCAACCGATCCCAAGGGGCATTCCCTGTTGTTCACTCCCAGCTCCTGACAGTAAGGGCAATTTCAGACATGATGGGCTGCCAGGCCCGCCACGCTGAACCACGCACAAGGATCCATTTCGAATCCCAGTCAGGAATCAGATTGGCCATCCTTTAGATGTGCCAGCCTAATTCCGCCTTGGCATCGGGGAGGGTGAGAGACTGTGCGGTGCGACATGCGGCCGCACAGCCATGCCCCCGCACTTCCCCTGCTTCCCGGAGACGGGCGAGTGCAGCAGCCAATCTGGCCGCTGAGCCCGATCCCAGACCGTGGTCGGGACCATGGTCCAGAATGGGCCAAATGTAACAGATATTACTTTTGGCCCATCCCGGAACGTGACCAATCTAACCACGCTTTTGGACCTCTGGGTGGCCGTAGGTCCAAAATTGTGGTCAATATGATTCCCGCCAGGTATTCACTGGGGTGAACATCTGGCGGGAATCATTTAGAATTCCCTTGTAAGCCCTGTCCCCAGCTCAGCATGTGACCAGCTTGCTTCCTGCTCTGTTCCCTGCAGGTAATTTAACACCTGGGAGCTTTCTCTCCCAGCTACCATTTAAAGCTGCCTCCCTCCCTTGAGGGCGGCAGCCCTCGGGCGGCGACAAAAGGGCACTGGCCGTTTTGTGGCCATTGTGAGGCCGGAGCAAGGCCTGCAAGGACCCATCTCCAGTGATGACATCTGTGCAACACAGCCTCTTCCAGTCATTGCTTGCATCAACACTGGCCTTCGCTCGAACTCTCCCACGCCATCCGTAGGCCTGATTATCCCCTCTGCTGCCGTGAATACCGACCACTGGAATGTCTCTCCTTATCTCCCTCACTCCCTCATCCTCCATCTCTCCTCTCCTTCTCCCACTGCTGCTGTCTTCCCTGATTCTCCCTCTCCCTCCTCCAACACTCTTTCTCCAACCTTCCCGCCCCTTATTTTCCCCCTTGCCTATTCCCCCTCCTCCCCCTTAACCATTCCCTGAAAGCCCACTCCTACCCTCCACCCACCCTTACACAGTCCCTTCAAGACCCATTGCTCCACATCCCCCAACCTCATCCACATTCCCTGCCTTCCTCTTGATCAACTCTCCTTCTCCTGCTCCCTCTGGAACTGCTGCTCTGGAGGCCTTTCGTTCTCTCACCGGTCCCATCCTGAAGGCCCGGGTGGTGGCGTGGGCCTTCTCCTTGCCAAGCTTTGTCGATTCCAGCCCCTTTCCCCTCCCCCCTCCCTCTCCTTCCTTTCCTTCGAGGCTCACTCTGTGTGTATGTACTCCCCCATTCACCTTCATGTCGCTGTCATCTACAGCCCCCCTGGTCCCCTTTCCTCTTTTCTCCCAGACTTTGAATCCTGGCTTAACTTCTTCCTCTCTGATGATACCCCCACTCGCATTCTTGGTGACTTAAATGTCCATGTTGACACACCTTCCCAGCCCTCTATCTTCTGCTTTCTCTTCCTAACCTCCTAGTTTGATCTCCACCTCTGGACTGATTCCCCCACCCACACAAACGGCCACTCTCAACCTCATCTTCTCCAGAAACTGTCCTGTTGCCAACCTCTCCTTTGACATTTGTCCCATGTCCGAACATTACCTTGCTTCCGTCAACCTCTCCCACCAACTCCCATCTTCTTCCCCAGCTCCATGCGCCTTCCGTGATTTGCAGGCTATTAACCCTTTAGATTTTGCTTCTTTCCTCTCCCCCTCCTGTCTTCTCCTCATCTTCCCCTGACACTGCCATCTCTTCTCTTAACGCCTCTCTCGCCACGACCCTCGACTCTCTTTCCCCCCTCTCCTCCTGCCCCGTTCAACCCCAAAACCCCCATCTTCTGCTTTGGTTCACCCCTACTCTCCACTACCTCTGCTCCTGCACCCAGGCTGCTGAACGCCTCTGGCACAAATCCTGCTCCCACCCTGACTTCCTCCACTATAAATTCTCCCTCTCTTTCGCTATCTCCCTGTTGAGGCAACACTACTATGCCTCCCGTGTTGACTCCCACTTTCATGACCCTCGCTGCCTCTTCTCCACCTTTGACTCCCTTCTAAAGCCCCCTGATCCCCTCCACCCTTTTCCCTTTCTTCTCAGGATCTCACGTTATTCTTCACCTCAAGGACTGATAAGATCCGCCATGACATTGCTTCCTACCCATCTCCTCTCCCCGCTCCCTCACCACCCCTCCTCCTTCCCCCTCTCTCCTCTCCTCCTTACCTCCTCCCTCCCTTGAGGAAATTTCATCTTTACTCTCTTCCTCCAATCCCTCCACCTGCCCTCTTGACCTAATCTCCTCACGCCTCCTGACCTCCATTGCTCCCACTTTTGCCCCCCCTTTTACATGTCATTAATCTCTCCCTCTCCACTGGCTCCTTCTCCTCTGCCTTCAAGCATGCCACTGTCTCTCCCATCCTCAAAAAGTCCTCTCCCCGCTCCCTCACCACCCCTCCCCCTCTCTTCTCTCCTCCTGCCTCCCTTGAGGAAATCTCCTCTTTANCTTTTACATGTCATTAATCTCTCCCTCTCCACTGGCTCCTTCTCCTCTGCCTTCAAGCATGCCACTGTCTCTCCCATCCTCAAAAAGTCCACCCTCGACCCCTGTGACTCCTCTAGTTACCGACCGGTCTCCCTCCTACCCTTCGCCTCTAAGCTTCTGGAATGTGTTGTCTACTCCTACTGCCTGGATCTCCTCTCTGCCAACTCTTCACTGGACCCTCTCCAATCTGGCTTCAACCCCCTTCATTCCATGTAAACTGCCGTTGGCAAGATCACCAATGATCTACTTGTCACTAAATCTAAGTGCCTTTATTCCATTCTTGTCCTCCTTGACCTCTCTGCTGCCTTTGACATTTTTGACCACTCACTCCTACTGGACTCTTTTTTCTCCCTAGGCTTCTGTGGCTTTGTTCTTGACTGATTCTCCTTCTACCTTTCTGACCGCTCCTTTAATGTGTCTCTTCCCAATTCCAACTCCTCCTCCCTCCCCCTCTCCGTTGGGGTTCCCCAAGGCTCTGTCCTGGGCCCTCTCCTCTTCTCTATCTACAACCTGTCCCTTGGCAAACTCATTGCCTCTCACGGCTTCCAATATCACCTCTATGCTTTAGGGATGTACAAACAGAATGCGGTTTGGATGTTCGGACATTCGGTCGTTCGGGTTCGGTTGTTTGGTCCGGTGGAGTTCGGTTCTGCCAAACTCGACCGAACATCTGAAATGAATTGTGCTTTCGATACCTATACCAAAATCGATTTTTTTTCTGTATCGGTATCATTTGGCCCTGAAACCATGGCTTGTCTCCACCCTGGTGCCAGGAAGTTTGTTCCTCAGCTGCCTCCCCCTTCCAGACATGTTTTTCCCACCCAAAGTCATGTTTTTCCCACCCCCGAACTCATCCAAACTCATCCGAACTTTTCCGAACTGTTTGGTCGTTCAAACGTTCGGTTTGGTCATCTGAACAGGCCGAGTTTGGCCCGAACTCTGAATATCCGAACCGCGTTTGCACATCCCTACTATGCTGATGACACTCAACTCTCTCTCCACCCCCTTTCTCTCCCCTTCTGTCCAAGTTCGCCTCATCAACTGCCTTTCTGATATCTCCACCTGGATGTCCCAACGTCAGTTCAAGCTTAACATGGCTAAGATTGAACTCCTTATATTTTCTCCCTACCCTTCCTCTCCCTCTTCCCTGTCCATCCTTATTGATGGGATCACCATCCGTCCTGTTCCCCAAGCCTATAGCTTGGGCTTCGTCTTCGACTCTCACCTTTCCTTTAAACCTTACATCGACTCTGTTGCCAAGTCCTGTCGCTTTGCTCTCCATAACATTGCTCAGATTCACCCCTTTCTCTCTGTCTCCTCAGCCAAAACCCTTGTTCATGCCATGGTCATCTCTCACCTTGACTACTGCAACCTCCTCCTTGCTGGCATCCCCCGCTCTCACCTGTCCCCCCTTATCTCCATCCAAACCTCTGCTGCTAGGGTCATCCACTCAGCCCGTTGCTTCAACCACGTGCAGCCTCTCCTCTCCTCGCTTCACTGGCTTCCCCTTCCCCAACACATCCTTCACAAACTCCTGGTATTCAGTTACAAAATCCTTCACAACCTGACTCCCCCTCATGTATCAGCCCTAATCTCCTTACACACTCTTGCATACACTCTCCACTCCTCCTCTGTCCCCTCCCTCAGCTCCCTTGCTCCCCTAACCACCTTCATCCTTTCTCCCTTGCTGTCTCCCATGCCTGGAACTCCTTCCCTGCCCACATCTGCCTTTCCCCCTCCCTCCGTACCATCAAATTCCTCCTTAAAACCCACCTTTTCCGTGCCATCTTTCCTGACGCCTGTTAGAACTTTCCACTCAATATTTACTGCCTGCCCTCCCTGCAAACTCCTGCCTTACTGCAACCAAGCCAATCATGTGCACCTGAGACTTTGCATCCACTTGAATGTTATTTATCCCATGTATCTCCCTATGTCCCCTCTCCTTGTCTCCCCCCTTTGTTGCTATTAGATTGTAAGCCATAGGCAGGAACCGCGTCTACCTTATTTTTCTGCAAAGCACCAGGTACACAGCTTGCGCTATACAAATGCTAATAATAATAATAATAATAATAATAATAATAGACATAACAGTACAAACGGCCACCACAGAGGAGTCACTGTGGTTGACCGTTGTATCGTTACGTCTGAAATTACCCTAAGACGTTATGTCCCTGTAACCAACTTGACTAATAGCAGTTAATGGACCTACTTTCCAAGAACTTATCCAATCCTTTAAAAAAAACAGCTACTCTATCCTGGACCACATAATCTGGCAACAAATTCCAGAAGTTAGTGGTATGTTGAGTGAATAAATACTTTGTTTTATTTAAAAAAAAATTTCTAACAGTTACTTTCATGGAGTGTCCTCTTGTTCTAGTACTATTAGAGAGAATAAATAACCATTCCATATTTACTCATTCCACACCACTCATGATTTTATAAACTTCTCAGTCATCTTTTTTGTCAAGGCAAATAGTCCAACCTATCATCTTTTCATACAGGAGTAGTTTCATACTTTTTATCATTTTGTTACCCTTCTCTGTACCTTTTCTAGTTAAACTATATCATTTTTGAGATGGTGTTACCAGAACTGCACACAATATTCAAGGTGTGACACATCATACATTTATATGGAGGCATTATGATATATTTGGCTTTATTCTTTCAAAATAATTCCTAACATCCTGTTTAATTTTCTGGATGCTGCTGCACATTGAGCTGAAAATTTCAATATATTGTCCACTGTGGATGTTTCCAGACAAGAACGATGAGGGGGGGGGGGGGTCCGTGAATGCCATGTGGCTCTGCCATGGAGCACCCACAATTTAATGTGATGGGTGTGGGGAGTTGAAACAAATGGGCAGTCACTCAGATACTCCTGCAATTCTTCAGTCGGATCTGGTTTTAGCTACCTTAAATAATTTTGCAAATCTGCAAATTTGATCACCTCACTTCTTATCACTTTTCCAGATCATTAATAAATATATTAAACAATACCAGTTCCAGAATAGATCCCTGGGGCACTCCACTATTATTTACTTCTCTCCACTGAGAAAACTGACCATTTAGTCCTATATTTTGCTTTCTATCCTTTAAACAGGTACCAATTTCATCTGGAGTATAGCACGGAGACTGCACTTGTGGCCTTGGTCAATGATCTATGTCTGGAGATTGACAGAGGGAATTGTGGCCTGTTTATCATATTAGACCTTCCATCAGCTTTTGATATGTTTGATCGTGAGGTGTTGTTGGCACATCTGTGGGATGTAGCAGGGGTGTGTGGGACTGCTCTTGAGTGGTTCTGTTTGTTCCTGTTGGGGAGGATGTCACGGGGAAATGGGGTCACATACATGTAACACGGGACTACATGTTTGGTAAATATGTGATACCGAGGGTTTCACATGGATGCAATGTTACTGTAAATGTACAGTATGTAATGTTACAAGTTCCACATGTTGTAATGCCAACTCTGAGAACAGTAGAACTCAAATTACAGCTCCGGTTGGGCCTCTCACACGTCACAAGTCTGCAGAAACTACAAGAGATAACCGAACGTGGATTGGAAGCTAGGTTGCTAGACATCCTATGGAGATGTTAATGAACTTCCATGGTTACCTGGGCTGCCTACATGCTCTGGAACACATTCCCTAGAGGCGGGAAAACCCAGACAAAGAGAGACAAATACTATATAAGGACAGAGATCCCAGAGGGAGCACGAGACTGCTTGGAGATTTCCTGCAAGAGCCATCTTGAACATCTACATACGAAAGAACCAGCCTGATCACTGCAGGCTGGGGGAAGATGGAGTGATAGAGACAGTTTTCGCTCTAAGAAGCCAGAGCCCAGCCAGTTCCTTATGGCTGAGAAAACCAGAACTTATGGACTTGTTCTAGGGTAAGATGAATAACTTAGGAACTCAAAACAGTATAAGTTAGGAATGCGTTATGTTTACCTTTTATTTCTAATAACACTCTGTATCAACTATCTTGTTATGTAATTAATAAATATACTTCTTAGTTTATAAAGAAGTGGTCTAGAGTCTAATATTGGAACACAAGTGAGCTACAAGAGCCCTCAAGCTCTTGCGAACCCAGAGAGTAAAGAGTCTGGAAACGGGAAGGATCGGGCCCTTGGGTGACAAGAAGTTTCATTGTGGCAGACTTGAATTAGCCAGTGAGAGAAACTGATTCAAGAGGACTGTGCACAAGGGAAACTGAGTCACTCAAACCCGGTAAAGTAGGGGGTGTTGAACCCCAACCCATGACAGAGGACTCAGCAGGTGGTTAGAGGAGATCCCCTCAAGCCCTCCCTTGAGGTGTCCCACAGGGTTCCATCTTGTCTCCTCTTTTGTTCAATGTATAACTAAAGCCACTGGGCGAGATCATCCAAAGGTTCTACCTCTCTTTTTTATCTAACCCAGGTCCTTCAGTATTGGTGCTTTCCCAGTGCCTGGCTGCTGTTGGGGAACTGGATGATGGTGAGACAACTGAACCTGAATCCAGAAAAGACTAAAGTGATGATTGTTGGCCGATCTTGTGACTTGCAGTGGACCAGGGCCCCTGTTATTGAGGGAGCCTCTAGTTACTCAGGTTCACAGCTTTGGTGTGCTTCTGGATCCTCTTCTTTGTCTGGATTGTCAGGTTGTGGTGGTGGATAGGAGCGCATTTCATCAACTCCATCTGGTGAGAAGGCCACAGCCTTTTCTTTCTGACTCAGATCTGGTCAGCATCATCCATGCTTTCTTTATCTTGACTTTTAAAGCCCTAAATGGCCTTTCCTTCCAGGATCCATTGTGTTCCCTATGGTTGGCTGGGTGCTCTTTGCGGGTACCACTGGCTAATTTTGTCTGCACAACATGGGCCCACAGAGAGGCATTCTCAGTTGCCACCCCTGTACTTTGGAACTCCCTTCCCCTGAGGTCTGCCAGACCCCGAGCTTGAGCATATTCTGGATGCAGTGTAAAACTTTTTTATTTGACAGAGCTTTGTGCACATGGGGATAGGGGATAGGAGGTTGGGTGGGTGGGTGTTCTGGGATGAGGGTAGTGTATTATATTTTGTTTTTATTATTTTGTTATTTTGCCATTGTAAAACACTCTGAGCCTTTGGAGAAGGGGAGGATATAAATTTTACTAAATGAATAAATCAAATTAAATTATATTTGCAACCATTCAGAGGTAATTTTATTTCCTATAGCTGGTTGACCAAAAGTAGCTACTCATCTGCAGCTACATTTTTATGGAATTCAGGGTTCAAGTCATCAGTCCTGATGCACAGTGAGTAGCTAATATGGCAGGAGCATTCTTCAGTAGATGTAAGGCTTCCATTTTCTATCATGGGCCTAAACCACACTAGCTTCCATCCTGAAGCTTAATTATTTTATTTATTGATTTATAAATATTTTTAGCTGCCCCCTCATGCCCACGGCATCTTGGGGCAACTTACAACAATATAATAAAATTTCATAAAAACAATATTTAAAAACAACTTCACCAATAAATTTAAAAAATAATCCCATATCCACACGCACACACACACACCACGATTACCCAACCCTCCCCTCCTCTCCTCCGAAGGCCTCGGCGAACAGCCAGGTCTTGCAAGCTAAATGAAATGCCAGCAGACCTGGGGCCAGGTGGGCTTCCTCCGGGAGGGAGTTCCAGAGTCACAGCCTGGGCTCTGAGAACACCCTCTCCATTTTAGCCCCCCATCTCACCCAGGCGACTTCCAAGAAGGCACCCCCAGTGGACCGAAGGGATCGTTCTGAGTCACGGAGGGTGAGGCGGTCCCCGAGGTATGAGGGGCCCAGATCGTGCAGGGCTTTATAGATCAATACCAACACCTTGAATCTGGCTCGGTACGCTATAGGCAACCAGTGCAGAGCACAGAGCACTGGCATTATGTGATCCCATCGCCCAGTCCCCAAAAGGAGATGGGCCACCACATTCTGCACCAGCTGCAGCCCCTGAAACAGAAACAAGGGAAGCCCCACATAAAGCGCATTACAGTAGTCCAGCCTCGAGGTGATGAAGGCATGGATAAGAGTGGCCAGGTCGGGCCTGGAAATGTATGGGTACAGCCTCCTCACCAGATGTAGCTGGCGGAAGGAGGTCTTAGCCACGGCCTCCACCTGCTGATCCAGATGGAGACCCGAGTCCAACACCACCCCCAGACTCCGAACCTGCTGGGCAACAGGAGGACGGACCACCCCCCACCCTCCCCACCACCATCATCTCCATCTTATCGGGATTTAGTTTCAGTCTGCTCTGCCTTACCCAATTTGCCATGGCCTCCAAACATTGCAAAATCAATGAGATGGCAGGACCTGGGTCAGTTGAAAATGAGAGGTACAGCTGAGTATCATCAGCATATTGATGACATCGCACCCCAAACTCTCTCACGATCTCCCCCAGGGGTTGCAGATACACATTAAACAATAATGGAGACAGGATCGAACCTTATGGAATTAAGAGAGCAAGAGCAGGACTCTTTGACTTCCTTCAAGCTGTCCTCCTGGGTACTGAAATCTAAGGCTGTAAAACATTCTGTGATGAGTTTGTTTAGTACACTTAATAACTGTGTTAAGAACTGATTGTCTTGAAAGAGGAGGTGTATTAATGATATGTATGTGTGATGTAACCATTTGGTTTTTGATCAATCATCTGTGATATTTATGTTCCTTTGTTCTAAAACCTATATACAGGGTCACTGGTTTGTCCTCCTTGGACTCTCTCTTTTTAAGCTGTCCAAAGTTCTCTAGTGCTGATGCCAGGTCGTGACTGGTATTAGGCAAGGAAATAAACCTATTGGTTTAGCATTCATGCTTGTGTCTGGATTCCATTGTCTTCCCCAATGGGACACAGTTATTGTCTTGGTCCAGGGATCCAAAAGCTTCTATCTTCTTCAAACCCAGCCCCCTTCCCTTCAGAACCAGGTAAGAACAGTCCCTAGTGGCTGTCTAGAATTCTGCATGACCCTTAGGGAGGCTGTACAAGCCAAGTCACAGGAAAGATTTCTTAAAACTTCCTACAGTCTACTACATTGTGCAAGTAGGCAGCATAAGATCATTTATAAAATTACTATGAGTTGACAAGAACAGAAAACAAAATGGAAAAGTGATTATATGAATGAGTGAAATGAAAAAAAACAAGAAAAGAGATGGAGTCTTGTGGAAAGAAGTGAGCAGAAGGGAAAGAACCAGCTAACCCATAATAGGCCCATAAGCATTAAACTTCTAAACGCTCATCCTTTAATTAACATTTTGCATTGATATTGTGTGCGATGCTAAAGATTAAGTTTTTTTAGTGGAGATTAGTGCTGCACTTAATACAGTAATAATTTTATTTGTTAGTATTTCCAAGTTTCCGAGGACCGACTCAAAATGGTTGGCCTCGGTAGTCAGTAAAATATTTGGTAAAATAAAACCAAGTACCAAGTATTTTCCAAGTACCGAGTACCTTTATATAGGGGCAAGAAAAGTCCCATATGATGCTTATTCAAGGATTTTCCAAGTACTGAGTACCGAGCCATTTCCTCGGTTACTCGATACTCGGTAAAACCAAGTCAAATACCCAGATACTCGATAAAAACAGAGTAATTTTCAATACAAAATTTCAGCACTAGTGTAGATAATAAGTAGATACTCTGCTTAGTGATAATTCAAAATATTCTGCTGTCATTATTTCTCTGCTTGTCTTTCCTTTCTTTCTTACTTCTTTCATGTTCACTTATCTCAGTGAAGTATTTTCTTTTGTGTACTTCCAAGTAATTGGCTCCATAATGAACACCGCAGGGGCTGGATAGTATATCTTAACCATTTTGCACAATCTAGAAAAGATTTTAAATCAAATCCTACTGTAAATCTTGATCAGCAGAGGAAAAAGTAGAAAAGGAAGCTGAAAACATATCCAGGATAATTTTCTGTGCATTTAGCTTAAGCAACAGGTAAACAGATGTTTGCAAAAGCATTTCAAGAATTTAATATATAATATTATAAAACAGTTAAATGGTGCAGACAACAAAGCTGATAGGTTAAACATCTACAAGCAGATTTTTATTTTACAATATTGGACAAGTTCCTTACTCCTTCCTGGAACGTAGCTAAGGAAAATGAACTGTTCTTTTTTTCCCCCCTGCATCAGCATTTTTCTACTTTTATGACAGTAAGATTGTTTTTTCTAAAGTTCCTTATCTCAGTGCACAGGTTTTCTGATTTGATGGCTCAGTAACATTTATGGTATATTCTCTCTTTTACCTGCTGAGCATTATGCATCAAGACTTGTGTAATATGACATTAAAAACACTCAAGCTCTGAATATCACACGGGGAGGAACAGCACATGGAAAAATGAGGATATATCATAATATGTGAATATAAACCTACAGTAATCAGGCTGGCATTTACTAAGAGACAGTGTGTCTCTGGTTAAAGACTGAACCACCTTCACTGAATATCACAACTCTGACTCTTTACCCTTTTAAAGTTAATGTGATGAAGCTGATTAGTTGGTCCTTCTATCTTGGTCCTTCTATGTTGCAGTGAGATAGCTAATATGGGAGATTTTATTCCCCCTTAAAATAAAAGTGATCCAGAAAATTGGTTCCTACATTGATACCTAGAAGTACTGTAAAATAGATGGATTCGGGTTTTGATACGAATCAGGATTTTCAAAAGTATGAACACTGGTATCAGGGTTCAAAAGGCTGTTCTTCGCTGACCCTTTTAGTGTTCATTCAGGTTGCAATGATAAGTCAATGAACTTTATGTGTTTTAAAACCAATGGCCCATCAGACCCATGTAAAGGACCAATTCATGTTATAAATGTGCCCCTACACATTTCTATGTCTTCCTAGATTATTAACAAACTCCTCAGCAATCCCGCAACCACTTAAGCACATGAGTGGACAAAAAGAGAATTCATGTACAACACTGTCGGCATTTTTACACACACCTAAAGTTCTGGATTTTTCACTCTCTGGGTTTACAAGTCCACAAGTAAGTTCAGGATGCATTCTTCACACACACACTGGCCTGAGGCAGTTCCTGGATGTATTCTTCACACAAACACTGCCCTGAGGCAGCCTAAAGTAACTGCACTTGTAGACATGAGGGCCAGGGATGGGTGAACAGATTGCAGTTTAGGTTTGGCCGTTTGGTTCGGTCCGGTTCGGTTCACCTGTTCGGTTTGGCCGTTTGGTTCGTTTGCCGCATTCGGGTTCGGCCATTTGGTTCGGTCCTGATAGGTTCGCTTTGAGCATTCTGAAAAAGGCTCTCTGTGTGAGGAATGATGGCCCCAGACACATGATGGTGGGTCCTGGGGCTAGAGTGGCAGCTTCTAGGTATTGGCCACAGCCCTAACTGCCAGTAACTTGGCCCCCAGAACCCTGATGGTGGGTCCTGGGGCTGGAGTGGCTGTTTATTTTTTATATATCTATCTATCTCTACACTAAAGTAACTTAGGCCCCAGAACCCTGATGGTGGGTCCTGGGGCTGGAGTGGCTGTTTATTTTTTATATATCTATCTATCTCTACACTAAATCTAACTGATATTAACTATTCTAAAACCCATTGAACTAAATGGGATATCCTAATAATTAAGTACAAAGGCCTTGTCCTAAAAACACACTGTATCTCTATCTATCTCTATAACTAAGCTCAGTAGTATGTATATTTATCTAGTAAGTATCTATCTATCTATACACACACACACACACACACACACACACACACACACACACAGCTGTCTCTTATACACATCTAGATGTGTATAAGAGACAGCCTATCATGGTGGGTCCCGGGGCTAGAGTGGCAGCTTCTAGGTATTGGCCACAGCCCTAACTGCCAGTAACTTGGCCCCAGAACCCTGGCGGCGGTTCCTGGGGCTGGGTTGGGTGTTTCTTGATGCAGTGGAATGACATGCCTCTGTGTAGGGAATGATGGCCCCGGACTCCTGATGGTGGGTCCTGGGGCTGGAGTGGCAGCTTCTAAATACATATTGGTCACAGCCCTCCCTGCCAGTAACGTAGGCCCCAGAACCCAGACAGAGGGTCCTGGGGCTGGATTGACTGTTTCTTGATGCATTTGAAAATTGGCTCTCTGTGTGAAGAATGACGGCCCCATATCCATGACGGTGGGTCCTGGGGCTAGAGTAGCAGCTTCTGGATATTGGCCACAGCCCTCCCTGCTGGTAACTTGGCCCCAGAAGCCAGATGGTGGGTCCTGGGCCTGGAATGGCTATTTTTTTGATGCATTGGAATTACATCGCCTCTGTGCAAGGAATTCTGGCCCCAGACTCATGACGGTGAGTCCTTGGGCTAGTGTGGTTGCCAGGGTACAGAACCCTTGGCACAGACAGCATATAGGCCTGGCCTGGGGGCCATCAGCACCAGCAAACATTGGTTGCCATGGTACAGTACCCTTGCCACAGATGGCATATAGGCCTGGCGTGGGGGCCATTGGCACTAGCACCATCAGACATTGCTTCCCAGGGTACAGAACCATTGCCACAGACAGCATATAGGCCTGGCATGGGGGCCATTGGCACCAGCAGATATTGCTTGCCAGGGTACAGAACCCTTGACACAGATGAGATATAGGCCTGGCCTGGGGGCCATTGGGACCAGCAGACATTGCTTGCCAGGGTACAGAACCCTTGGCATAGACGGGATATAGGCCTGGCCTGGGGGCCATTGGTACCAGCAGACAGTGGGTTGCCAGAGTACAGAACCCTTTGCACAGACATCATATAAGTCTGGGAGCCATTGGCATTACCAGCAGCAGACACTGGTTGCTGGGGCAGGCAGTCAGGTGGCGTGGCATGAGCGGCAGCAGGGCAGGCAGGCTTGGGCAGGCTTTGAGCTTGGCAACCTGGGTGGGCAGACAGGCACCTTGGCATGGGAGGCAGCAAGGCAAACTGAGGCATGCTTTCAGCTTGGCGGAAAGATGGGCAGGCAGATAGGGAGTGTGGCATGGGAGGCAGTAGGGCAGGCAGACGGGGACATTTGCAGGAGGGCACTCAGATAGGCTAACAAAGGCTATGCAGCGTGAGAGAACGAGAGCCAGTCAGTGTCATATAGGCGGCCCGAGATCTTGTAGCCATAGGCTGGCTGTCAGGCTTACAGTTTGTTTCCCAATGCCACCCTGCGTCATGAGGTCAGTCAGATAAGGTGACCAAGGCCGTCTAGCATGAGAGAGAGGGGGGGGACACGACGAGTGCCAGTTATTGGGAGGGAGAGACAGCACCTCAGCAGCATAGAAGCAGTAGTCCTAGCCCAGATTGAGGAGGAGGAGGAGCCCCCTCCTGACTGCCCCTGGCATGGGATGGCATGTGCTATTGCACTATCACTCCTTGTTCAGGGGCAGCTCAGAGAATCCCAGCAGCGGAAGGTTCACCTTTAGGAACAATAACTGATCCACCAACTTGGCCCCCAGTCTCAGGCGGTGCGGGGAGCAAATGTCCCCCACCACAGAGAACACCCGCTCGCTGGGGACACTGGTTGGTGGGAAGGACAATAATCGAATGGCCACTTNCAAACTGAGGCATGCTTTCAGCTTGGCGGAAAGATGGGCAGGCAGATAGGGAGTGTGGCATGGGAGGCAGTAGGGCAGGCAGACGGGGACATTTGCAGGAGGGCACTCAGATAGGCTAACAAAGGCTATGCAGCGTGAGAGAACGAGAGCCAGTCAGTGTCATATAGGCGGCCCGAGATCTTGTAGCCATAGGCTGGCTGTCAGGCTTACAGTTTGTTTCCCAATGCCACCCTGCGTCATGAGGTCAGTCAGATAAGGTGACCAAGGCCGTCTAGCATGAGAGAGAGGGGGGGGACACGACGAGTGCCAGTTATTGGGAGGGAGAGACAGCACCTCAGCAGCATAGAAGCAGTAGTCCTAGCCCAGATTGAGGAGGAGGAGGAGCCCCCTCCTGACTGCCCCTGGCATGGGATGGCATGTGCTATTGCACTATCACTCCTTGTTCAGGGGCAGCTCAGAGAATCCCAGCAGCGGAAGGTTCACCTTTAGGAACAATAACTGATCCACCAACTTGGCCCCCAGTCTCAGGCGGTTCGGGGAGCAAATGTCCCCCACCACAGAGAACACCCGCTCGCTGGGGACACTGGTTGGTGGGAAGGACAATAATCGAATGGCCACTTTGGACAGGGCCGGCCACACGTCAGTCTTGCTGGCCCAGTAGGTCAAGGGATCGCTGCTGGAATCGATGCATGGCTCCTCATCCAGGTAGGTCTTGACTGCTGCTGAGGCACCGTCGTTCTCCCTCTCATAGCTGTCCCTGGGCACCCCCACCCCCACTGCCCTCAGCCATGCTGTCTTCCCCTTTGTGCTGTGCCCCATGCCCCCCGGAGTGGGCTGCGCAGAGGAGGAGCTGCTTCCAGTAGGGGTACTACTGCTGATCCTGTTGCTGCTGCTTCTACCACTAGGCCTGGAGGCAGGGATAGACCCCGCTGACTGAAAGGGGCAGCTGCTTCCATTCCCACCATCCCCAGGGGTGTCCTGCTGCTGATGCTGCCATGCCCTCTCAAAAGCCCGCTCTGCCTTCCAGACCCTCCCCACAAGATCATCCTTTCAGAGGCCATAGAGGGATGACTTGAGTTCCACACTGCCCTTGAACCTGGTGTCCAGCATTGTTCCCAAAACGTATTCCCCCCACAGCAGGAGCTCGTCAATCCTCGCCTTCAGGCCTGTTTTGAGCTTCTGCGCCAGCCCAACTACCTCAGCCCCCAGCTTCTTGCCCTGAGGGCCGTAATCCTGCCCCTGCAGAATCTCCTCAAGACTCTGGTGGAGACTCTGGACCAGAGGGTTCACCTGGCTGATTGTGGCCGTGGAGGAGCTGATGGTCTCCGTCACTTCCAGGAATGGTTGCAGAACGAAGACCATCTGGGAGAGGATCTCCCATTCTGCCCTATTGAAGCCTGGAGGAGCCCTGCTGTCTGTGTCCAATTGCACCTGTTGCAAGGCGGCTTTCTGCTCTACAAGCCGCTCAAGCATCATGAAGGTGGAATTCCACCTGGTGGAGACACCCTGCACCAGCTGGTGCACTGGGTGACCTTGATCTGCCTGCTTGGCCCTGAGGAGTTCACTTCCCTTCACGCTGTGATTAAAGAACCCAGCCAGCTCCATCCCCCACTGGATCAGGGATCTAAGGGTGCCCTCCCCAATCCCCTTATCCCCCAAGCCCAGAGCGTCCTTGACCACGAGGTGGAGGGTGTGTGTGGCACAAGGGATGCTCGTGAAGCCCCCATCACAGACTGCCTTGAATATATTGGCCACATTATCAGTCACCACACTCCCTTGGGTGAACGGATCACCTGGCATGACCCACTCCTCCACCACAACATTCAGGGCTGCCTCTATGTTCCTGGCAGTGTGGAGGTAGTCCATGACTTCCGCCTGAAACAGGGCCCACCTATACCCTGCTTCAGGACCCCTCATGCCACTGTCAAATGTCAACCCTGGGTCCTGCCACCAGTGCGCTGTCACCGCCAGGTACATGTGCTGGGCATTCCGGATGGACCACAGGTCAGTGGTGAAATGGACAGTGGTACTCCCATCCCCAGCCAGCTGTTCCTTCACCTGATCGTTCAAAGCCCCGTACAGGGCTGGCACCACCGTATGACTCAAGGTGGTGCGTGACGGCAGCTTAAACTGTGAGGCCAGGAACCCCATCAGCCGCTTGAACCCAGTGTCCCTGACAATGGAAAAGGGCTGGCCATCAACAGCAATCATCTCACTCAACCGGCGCGTGGTTTTCTCTTGAAAGCCACGCCGCCCTCCAGCTGCCCATGGTCTTAGCAGCTGCCCCCATCCCAGCTCCTCCATTGTGGGCTGACTCTGCAGGTGAGTTTGCTGCTCCTGCTGCTCCCCCCTAGCAGCGATACTGCTCCTGCTGCTAGATGCAGCTGCTAGAGCAGGATGGTTGCTCAATGAAGGAGTGGGATGAATAGCCGTTTGGGTCGGGAACCCGCTGCGATCCACTGACCCTGTCTCCCCGCTTAGCAGTGAAGCACTGTGGCATGATTTCAGGTGCCTCGACATGGTGGTTGTCCCCATGTTGGTGAGCACTTGCCCACGCTTCACCACCTTATTGCACAAAGTGCACTGCACCTCCCACGGATCATCTGCCTGCACCTTAAAATGCTCCCAGACCCATGATTTTTTAGCCCCTCCTGCCTTCTGGATTGCACTGGGTGACGCACTCCTGGGAGGGGCAGGACATGGTAGCACTGGTGACACAGCTCGTTGAGGGACAGACATCACCTCAGCAGCAGCAGATACAGAGACCTCCTCCACAAAAATCTGTGTATCGCTGTCACCATCCCCAAACAGAGTGACAGAGGCTGCTAGACACCGCATGCTGCGCCCACTCTGAGCACAATCAGAGCTGCGCAGCTTGGGGCGTGGTGATGGGCTTCTGCTTCTGCCTGCTGGCACTCTGCTGGCATGGCCCCTGCCAGATCTGCCACGTGCCTCATTGCCTGGCTTGCAGGCAGCAGACCAGCCTCGCCCTCTCCTACCTCCCTTCTCTATTTCTCCCACCAAAAGAATGCACAAATATTTAATAAAAACAATTTTAAAAAAATATGTTTATCTAATATTATATATATCTATATTACACTAAATCTAACTGCTGTTAACGATCAAACTGTTATAAAACCAATGGAACTAAATAATGGAATATCTAACACCTAGTCCTACAAACACACTCTAAAACTGAATCACTGATCTCTATAAACTATAACTATGGAACTAAATAATGGAATATCTAACACCTAGTCCTACAAACACACTCTAAAACTGAATCACTGATTTTTATAAACTATGGGTATTTTCAGACGTTACGAGATCACGCTCAACCACAGTGAACCACGCTCAACCCCGCGGCGGGGCCAAAGGGCCCTGAACGTCTGTTCGGCGCGCGCCAGATGTTCATCATGCTCAATACCCACATGGGGTCAATTTCAACCACGCTTCCCGGGCTAGCCGGGGGAAGATCCCGGGAAGCGTGGTCAAACAGACCCCCACCGGGAACCAAGGAAAAGTAATGTCTGGACGCCAATCCACGGACGGAAACAAACTAAACGAGCCCCAGCCGGGGACAAGGCATGCAGCGTTGCTGCCGGGCAACCAGCAACAACACAACCACCGGAGGGAGATTTAAAGCGAAATCAGCA
>QEPC01000698.1:100796-187820 GCA_003113815.1 Sphenodon punctatus
CAGGGCCATGGCATAGCGCATGCGGGTGGCCAGGTGCACCTCTTCGGTCAGGAGGCACAGCTGCGCCGTGTGATCATGGTGCCACTCGGCTGCGAGCGCGAGGAGCATCCAGTTCGCACCTGCCCTATCATGCTCCATGGTGTTGGGACCCTGGTGGGGGCTGGGAGCGCTTATGGCGGGGCTGTGCAGGTGGGCCTGGCTGGGGGGCAGCCACGTGACCCGGCACGCCCCCCCCCGCGGGCACGGGCCGTGCGGGCCTGCAGGTGGGTGCCTTGGCAGGCGGGGCCGGAGGCCTCGCCCCTGCACGGGCTCACGGCTCTGCGCATGCCTTGGGCCGATGCATTCCAGCTGCTCTCTCCCCCGGAACCCCGGGCCCCCTCCCCGCGCTGTTCGTAGCGGGATGGCCTTGAAGGTGCGATTAGGCGGACAGTGTGCTCGTTGTTGTGTTCTGCACCTGTGCCAGGCCCGCACCCCATGCCTCGCTCTGTTGTTGTACAATGTTGCGGTCCAGGGCCATGTTCCCTGTCCTGGGGGCCGGCCCGAGCCCCTCCCAGCCCTGGCCAGTTTGTGTGCCCTCTAGACTCCGTGTTCCTTTCCCTGTCGTGCCGGACCATGTCTGGCTGCCCATCCACGGGGCTCCCACTGCCGGGCCCCCAAGGGGCCCCCCATATCTGGGCCTTCCGTGAGACCATGTCTCTTTGTGACCTGTGGCACACCCCTGCCATGCAGCTGCCCCTCCCCGTTTCCCTTGTGTGGGTGTTCCCTTGTGTGCCTTGTGGCTTTGTTTGCCCTCAGGTGGCCATGTCTGTGTCCCGCCCCTGCCCGGTGCATTGTGGGGGTTTAGCGCCCGGCGGGGGTTCGGCTGCATGTCTGTTGTGCTGCCGCGGCCCGCGATGGTGCGGCCTGGTTCCGGCCCGTGGTCCCGTTCCCGGCACGTCTGTTTGGGTCGTTTTCCCACCCCCGGGCGTGGTTGCGCTGCTCACCCCCCCTGGTGGTTCACTGTGGTGAAACAGCCACCCGTAACGTCTGAAAATACCCTTTGATAAGTAATTAGACACCCTGATGTGCACTCTGGAGAAGGGAGGGGGAGCTGTGGGATTCCAACTCAGCAGAACCCCAGCAGGGACTTCAAGATAGGTAGTCCAGGAGAGAACCCAGCAGCTTCCTTTAACAGGACTTTCCAAAGTCCTGGCAAGAAATGGTGCCAGCTCTGGAAAGCCCTGGCACATTAAACTCTGAAGCAAGACTAATGAAACTAACAGTTAAAGGCCCCAAACAACCTTAACTCTCTGGTATCACCAGGAAGGGGAAAAAAATACATATTTATGTTATTAGAAATTGCTAATCTTTACTCCCAACACTATTATGTACTAATCATAATTGTAAGTGAATGCATGGTTTTATTACAGAGTTACAATCATCTAACTGCATTGCCCTACAATTACATATACCGTTTACCCTAGCATTTGAGATAAGCATTCACATTTTCATATGCTTGTCTGAACCAAACTTTTCAGTTCACCCACTTCCACTTTTGACCATTGGTTTCTCTCTCTTTCCTTGTTTTCATTTCATGAAGTCACCATTCATTTTTCAGGTGGTTTAATAAAAGTGGTCTGTTCATAGTGAAAGACCTTTTGATTTGTAAAAATAAATCCCTTGCCTATGTTTTGGGGGCCTGGGGGGAGAGAGTGAAAACCAACATTTATCCTATTTACTCCATATATGACACTTTCTTAATAATTCTTTCTCCCAATGAAGTTATGCAAGTCTGAGAAGTGTACAAAATAATTCATCTGTATATGGGAAAGGGTCATTCAGTGTGTCACCACAAATTATGAAAAATGTATACTGTGTAATGCTAATTATTTTTTCATGATCAGAGCCTTGCAGAGGTATTATTAGTTTCTAGGCAGGCAGTATACTATTGATCTGTTTATGTCTGTATTTTATAAATATCAAAATGGATGCAGCTTGGGAAGTTGTCAAAAAAACCCATACCTTTTACTTAGCAAAATGTGCTGCTGAATGAAAAGTGTGTGGCAATCCTGACTGAGCATACAAAGCAGAACTCTTGTTTTTTCCCTCAGACAGCAACTTCAGAAATTAGGCCTTTTTCCAGAGGGAGGATAAATTCATTCATTAGTGAAGCCTAACTGACATGGGCATACATTTTATTTGAGAGGGGATGGGGGGAATTGGTAAAGTCCCACAAATTTCAAGTGAGCAGATGCCTCTTAGCTTAGGATTTGTCACTTGTCTTCTGCAGTTTTTATGCACATAGGGTGTTTTCTGACATGATGGTGGCAAAGTGCTGCCATGGCCTTACTCAGTCAAGAGTGGGGCTGGCACCACAGTTGGGATCCAGACAGACCCCCAAACAAATGTGATGGGGGCCTGGCCATCAGGAGAGTGAGGATCTGGGCAAATGCCCCCATGCTGTGCCCATAGGCCCATCCCTGTCTCTCTGACAGGGGACCATGGTGGCCAATGGTGTCTGCCATGGTGCCTCGGCCTTTGGTCACTCCGCACCGCAGTGAGTAAAGTGGATTTTCATACATGAAAGCCTGATTTACTCTCAGTTGGGCAGCGGGATTTCAACCGTGGTGGAGGCTAGCCCAGGCTGTGACTTGGGGACTTCCCTGAGTCACAGGCTGGGCTAGTCACCACCATGGTTGGTATCTATCCCATGCTAACATCTGGTGGGTGGTCTGCGGAGTAAAGCGTGCTAAAGTGCAATAAAGCAGGCCACCATCGCGTCTGGGGAAAAAAACCATAGAGTGCTTCTCACCTGTGGCCAAATCCTCTATCCAATAAAAAGGGTTACAAAGCTCCTCCTCAGGGATCCTATTCCCACTCAAGGCAAGGCTCTCCTACTCCCATTCACGGCAAGGGTCACCCCACCCCGAGCTGCCTGAGGCAGGCGAGGTGGGATAGAAATGGATAAAATAAACAAATAAATAACTTAAATTAAATTAAATAAACGATGTCAATTGCGAGGCTCCCCCCCCAACCTGAAATTGACATATGGGGAACAATCCTTGCCGGGGAGCTCAGGGCTGGTCAGTGTCAAGCCCAGGAAGCGCTTCTCAGCTTGAAATTGGCAGAGGGGATTCACACTGTGGAGCACGGCACTGCTTTCCCCATACCTCTCAACTACTGAACTCTGAAATGAGGGACAGCAACTCTCAAAATGTGGGACAATGCAGGATATAATTTGTATAAGAGTTGCACATGTATATTAAGCAAATTCAAAGAAGCGACTTCTCCCCCGGCTTTAGCCAGGGACACCGGGACTCCTCCTCCTTCACCCTGGGTCCCCTCTAACAGCTGATGGGTGGGTGGCCTGGGGCTCACATATTCCTCCCTTCTGTTGCTCAAACAGATGTGTGTTATAAAAAGAATACTTCACTCGTCCAAGCTATGGCATGTCAATATTATTTGATTCTTTGTACCAGTGAACAGACCAAAGTGGAGTATGAAATTTCTTATGGGGAAAGAAAATAGTACATTTAAAAGCAACATATTCTAATTTTGTGTTCAGTTCCTTACTTCAAAATTTTTCATTGATTGAAATAAGATAGCTCTAATTTATAGATGGGCAAGATTAAAAAGAAAATAAATCACACTTTGTGCTTTTTAAAATTAACCGCATCACTGGGGGTTTAGTGGCAATTAAACTATTTCCTTCTGAAATATTGTTCAAAATCAAATGGCAAATTTTATTTTCAAAAACATTTCAGTTTTTCCATGCAAAAGCTCACAAAGTGGAAAAAGTGTGCACCCAGAGTTCTATTCGATGGAGTCTTACCATGGACTTTAGTGGATTAAACTCTAGTTTCACAACCTGGAAAAATACTGATGATAAACCCCACTTTTCTCAAACTTCATAATAAAAAAACCCCAAGTCAACAACTACTATTTACAACGATGGTCGTAGCCTCGGACATAAGTCAATAAAGTGTTCCTATGTTCCTACATTCTGCTCAATAAACTTTCTTAGGAACCATGAACAAACTCATAAACCTCAAGAACAGACATATGATTGCTGTATTTTACTGCAATCCAACGTCCTTGCCCAATCACTATACTTAGGGTTATGATCCCATAAACCTGCTCTTTAGTGTAGCCTGCTCATTACTCATTGAAAAATGCTTTTGCCAGCCAGAATCCAAAGGCATTCTCTGAGCACACTGGCCAGTTTCTGTTATCTAGTAAAAGTTGTGCACACAGGGACTCATCAATTCTACCTTGGAGAATTAGAAGAAAAGGAGACATCTGAAAACTAAATGAAACTGCTATAAATTCTATGATTCATTTTTTTGGTTCTTGTTTTCCTTTTAATTCTTTTTAATGACAGTCTGAAAGCTTCATGTGCATCGTTGTGGGAGATTGCCAGTTAATGTGTGTAGATTATTATTCAGTTGAAGTTTCTAAATGAAATTCAGTTTGTCATAATAAATAAATAAATAAATAAATAGTAATAACAAAGAAGAGAGCTTTGTTTGACTTCATTGTTTTATCTCTGGTTATTAGCTGCTTTCTGAATCATTCTTTACAGCAGATATTCCTAGTACAATTCTCAGCTTGAGTGAGTTGAGCTTATCTAAGTTTTTAACACTACACTAAACACTTTACCTGTAAAGGCTGAGATAAGGAAAATGTGTTGTCTCATTTCTACATTAAGATCTGACACTGAATCCCAATGCATTGGCACCAAGGCATGATGTAAAATGTGAAAATTCATGGAAATCAAACAGAGAGCAACAATAGACCTTGGCTTTTCAAGTATAAGAGTGCCTAATTTAGCTAACATTATAAATCCTTCCATTGTAGTTTCTTCTTGACATACATCTTGATCTGCTCATTATATGCTGCAGGTACTGACACTACTTGTAAAGATGCCTTGACCCACATTTCTATGATTAATTTTTTTTAAGCTGTGCTATGATTCAGCCTTTGCATGGAGATAGTTTGCTTACGTTCTTTTCTTGCCATAGTCCCTATAAAGAATTATTTAAATCAGTTTATATTTAAGTTATTCTCTTTACTGGAATAAGTATGCTCTCTTAGTATGTGTTTTTTGAAAAAAAATTCTATTGTCATTATTTACTGCTCCTTAAAATGCAATGTGTATGTGATCTCTTTTATTTTACAGCTTCTGAATTCTGGGATACTGTTCTTTGTATTGTGTGTCTCCAGGGCATGTTGACCTTTATGGGCCTGTAGTTTTACCATCAATTGTGTAAAGGACGTAAATCTGATAGCTCTAGGGTATACATGAATAGAAGCTTGAGTTCTTGTCTGCTTTGGAATGCTGACTAGTACTGGGTGTTATCTGTTCCCCACAGACACACATCATAGAACCCTCCAATCTTCCTCTCAGTGGCCATGGGTGGTCTTTCAGGCTGGTGGGGAGGTGGGTGTGGACAGGGGGCATGGTCAGGGCTGCAGCCATCATGACCAGGGGCGAGGTCATGGGCCTTCACCTCTGAGATTCTACTTTCACATCAGAGACTCTATTTAACATTGGTGCAAGAAGGACTACAACAAAGAGCTATACGTATAAATAAGGAATGATACTGATCATGATACTGATAAAGAACACCCTGTGAATATATAAGTATTGCAACTTTATTAACAAGTACGTAAAAATAAGTTTAAATACAAAAGATGTCCCACACAAACCCTGGACAAAGAGGCACATGACCACAAGTAGAGATAAATAATAATAAAATTAATTTCCATCAGGGAGCAGCAGCCAGAAACATCCAGCATGCACCACACACTATGCAGGGGCCTCTCCCCACCTGAGCCTGGACTGGGGACTGGAAAACACCAATTTATTTATTTAGTTAAAAACATTTATTACCACACCAAAGGCAGCCCAGGGTAGCTTACAAAAATAAAGACACATATGAAAAATCTATCAAAGAGCCCTGAAGAAAGAGAGGCAAGACAGGGATAAAAGGGAGCATAACCTCCTCATAATTAGAAGAGGTTAGGTTACCCTAACCCCCATAAAATATACATAAATAAAACCCCAACCTAATCCACCACCATACAAAAATAAAACCCACCCTCACCTATCCCCCTCACCAAAGGCCTGGCGGAACAGCCAAGTTTTGCATTGACACCAAAAGGAGGGAAGATCTGGGCCCACCAAGGCCTCAGCTGGGAGGCAGTTCCACAGACGTGGAGCAGCCACCAAAAACTCCTTCTCCATAGTAGCCCCTTCAAAAACCCAGGGGACCATGAGAAGGGCACTCCCAGATGACCGCAGGGACCGATCAAGGGCACAGAGTGAGGTGGTCCTGCAGATACATGGGGCCCAAGCCATATAGGACATTACAGGTAAGAACAAGCACCTTAAATTGGGCCTGGAAGACTATAAGCAGCCAGTGCAGAGAACAGAGCACCAGTGTAATGTGCTCCCAGAGGCCCATCCCGGTAAGGAGGTGGGCCGCTGCATTCTGCACTAGTTGCAGTGTCCAGACTGTCACCATGGGCAGCCCCATGTAGAACGTGTTACAATAGTGTAAACTTGAGGTAATGAAGACATGAATGATAGTGGCCAGATCAGAGACTGAGACATATGGTCACAGCCGACACACCTGATGTAATTGGTGGAAAGCGCTCCTGGCCACAGTCCCAACGTGGTCATCTAGGCAGACTTGCAAATCAAGGAACACTCCCAGGCCCCTAATCTGAGGAGCCAGTGGAGGGCAGACCCATGAATGATGGGAGATGCCATACCTGCCGCCTTCCCCACTAGCATCACCTCCGTCTTGTCGGGGTTCAGCCTCAGTCGACTCACCTTTATCCAGTCTCCCACAGCTGCCAGACATCGTGTAAGCACCAAGACTGCGAGGCCTGGGTCCGATGAAAAAGAGAGATAGAGTTGGGTGTCATCAGCATCTTGATGACACCAAACTTCAGTGCTCCACATGATCTCGCCCAATGGCTGCATATACACATTGAACAGGAGAGGAGACAGCATAGAACCCTGCGGGACTCCACACGAAAGGTCCTGGAGAGATGAAAAATTATCCCCAAGCACCACTCGCTGAGTTCTTCCAGCGAGGAATGAATCGAACCATTCAAGAACAATCCCGTCCACCCCTTCTTGATCCAACAGATGAGTCACTAACAACTCATGGTAAATGGTATCAAAAGAAGTTGATAGATCTAATAGGATTGACAGGATCAAATGACCCTGATCTAAGCCCCGGCCATGGTTGTCGATCAAGGCCACAAGCGAGACTCAGTGCCATAGCACAGACAAAAGACAGACAGTGAGGGATCTAGAAAACTGAATTGATCCAGATGCCCCTGAAGCTGCTGAGCCACTATCCATCAATAACGGACAGGCCGATAACTGGTGAGGGAGTCAATGTCCAGAAATGGCTTTTTGAGCAGGAGTCAGTCTAACCACTGCCTCCTTGAGGCAGCCCGGCACCCTGCCCTCCCAAGGGAGACATTGACCACCCCAGCCAGCAACAGTCTAACCATCTGCAGGCAGACCTTAACCAGTCAGGACAGGCATGAGTCTAGTTCACAAGAGGTGGCTCTAACTACTTCTATGGGTATTTTCAGACTTGACGGGGCCTGTATTGGCCCCGTCATGGAATCACCCTTTGATCCCTCACCGGGATCAAACCAGCACGTCCAACATACCAATCCTGGCTGATCCTGGCGGGAAATCGGGAAGGGGCGGGGCCGCACAGCACAATGTGCGGCCGCACAGCCCTGCCCCCCAACGCTCCCTTGCCGCCCGCCCTCTGGGGAGATGGGCAGGCACCACAGTCAATGCGGCCGCAGTGCCCACCCGAATTGACCATTGCCCAGAATCCCGCCGTGGATTCCGGGCCATGGTAGCTGTCCAGATTGGATGGGCCTCTTCATCATGGCAGGGAATCACATTCACCACGCGATTGGGGTCGGCCCCACCGGTTCCGCCGATCGCGTGGTGACTGTGATTCCCTGCCATGATTGACAGGGGTGAACATCTGGAGGGTGAACTTCCATTCCCCCATCAGACGTTACGGTCCCTTGCTCACCATATGGGTATTCAGTGTGGATGAGCATGGGATCGTAATGTCTGAAAATACCTAAGGACATCCTTTGCATTAGTGAGCAAAATATGCTGAAATCCGTCCTATAAAATTGGACAAGGTGGGGCATCTGCAACCTCTGGCTCTCCCATTGTAATCAGTGTGGCGTTAAAACTGAGGTGAATCCGGGTGAGTTTATAAGCGAAGTAATCAACAAACATGTCACAGTGGGCATCGGAAAATTCCAGGTCCATTTAAGTCATGCATTTCGTCTTCCATTGTCTCACACAAACTCTGGGCAAGGTGGCACACAACCAGAAACAGAGAGGGAAAAAATAGCAATAATATTAATTTCCAGCAGGGAGCAGCAGCCGAAACAGCCAGCATGCATCAAAATAAGATCAGACAGGGGCCTCTCCCCTGCTCCCTGTCTGGGGACTAGAAAACCCAATTTATTTAAGCAATGCATTTCTTTGTCCCACACAAACCCTGGCCAAAGCAAGGAGGAAGAACAAACAGTCGACATCAAGATCACGGGTGTGTGTGTGTGTGTGTGTGTGTAGGGGGTGTGTGTGAAGGCTTCTAGCCTGAGTCCCTGGGGACAGAAAAATCCAAATTTAGACATGCATATCTTTGTCCTAATTCCTCTCACACAAAACCAAAGTTCCAGGCAAGGAGGCACAATGAGAAGAAGAGAGACTGTGGCAAGATAAGTATTTCTAGCAGGGACAAACAACCAATATTGCAAGAACATCAGTTCAGCCCTCCTCCCCTCCCACACTTCGGGATTGAAAAATAAAAATTCCAACTTGATATTAGCTATGCACTTTAGTCCCTCCCACCCCCACCAAAAAAAGAAACCTCGACCAGGGGCAGATACCCTTCCAGTTTCTTTCCCCCCTTCCCCACCCCAAGACAACACAAATCTAGACAACTCACTCAATGTCCCCCCAAAGAAGTCTGTACTACTAATCGCCCACCAAGCATCAAAGAGTTGCCACAGCTAGCAAATACAAATTATTTCCTGTCAGCCCTCCCCTTACAGAAACAGTGCAGCAGTCCCCCCCCCCCCCCCACAAGTCCCCTGGCTCAGCTGCTTCAAGAGAGCCACACAGGGCAGGCAGAGAGCATCCAGCAAAACGGCACAAGCAATAGAAGCAGCGAAGAATGCACTCCAGCCAGGTTATGCAAGTGCATGAGAAAAGACCACACAACTCCAGCCTGCCTGGCTCCACCCCACCATCATTTGCATTCCATGGCACTGACCATCTCCCCCTGCAGTTCCATGAGAATGGGTGCACTCTGAACTGCAGCAGTACTGTCCTGTCTGCCCAGGGGGTATCTACTTCAGATGTCCAGGCGTCCTTGAAAACAGCTGTATTTCTGCCCCCATATGGGCTCTGCCATTCTGCCACCCTCCCTCCCCAGGCTAAAAAGGTGAAGTGCAATCATGAATGCCTGTGATGTGGATGGTACAAGCAGCTACCCATACTGCAAAAGGCAGTGAATTGTCCCAAAGAGGATTCTGATCTACCCTGCAGCAGTCACGTGTTGTGCCCTGAGTGAATGCCCACCCGGTCAGTTCCACCTCCACCTGCACAACAACCTCTGCAGAAAAAACAAGCCAATTCCATTATGCCAGTCACCTTAACTTGCACATGCACAGAGCACGCATAGAAGATGCACATATGCAGTTGGCCAGTGTGTTCCCCCAGACCCAGAATGTGGCGCTAGCTGCTCCAAAGCAGCAGTGTAGCTGGCACCACAGAAGTAGCAACATGCCTTCCTGGGTCTCTCTTATTAAGTTGCTGTGAGTCAGGTCGAGGAGCCCTTTGGGGATGGAGGGGCATCACCCCCAACCTCCCCGCCCCCTCCAAGGGACATACTGTGCATGCTTCCTCAGGCACTAGTCTCAGAAGAATCTGAAAAATCTGAAAAAGAACTTGAAGGACTTTTCTGTTCAGCTCTCTGACTGACTGCCTCCCCCATGGTTTTTCAATGACAAAATACATTTTACAGCCCCATCCCTGCCAACATGTGTTAACCAGAAGCCTCTATTTTCAGGGGAGACATTGGCAACAAATAACTTGAGCTCTTATGACAGAAGTTTCCAAACCTCTAGATGATAGACCATTTTTCTTCTAATTCCCTATGACACAAACCACTCCCTCACAATCACCCCTCTAGCTAGTACAGCATAATGAGAAAATACTTATGTATTTTCAGCTGTCTTTACTCCTGTTTATATAGAAACATCAGTCAAAATGTCTTCCTTTTCTCATCATCTCTCTGGTTTCCTCCTTGTTTCCAGCTGATACAGCCAGCTCACTATGGAACAATGTTTAGAAACTGTTTCCTTCTGGCACAGCAAGAAAAAGGTTGTGTCATCTATTTCAAGATTATGCAGAGGTTAATATGTATCATCATCACGCTAGGCTACTTCAGATGGTCAAAAATACTGACTACTCATCATACATAAGAGATGTATTAAATTTCTCTTCACCTAGAAATAATACATGCTATCTTTCTCTCAAGGTACCAGTGCCTGAAAGAACCTGAGACATAATACTGATGTTAATGTTATTGTTTCTAGTGTCTTGGATTTGATAATCTCTGTTATAATATATAATATTTTTCCTTAATTACTAAATAATTATTCTTTTAATTCCAATAATTAGATGCACTCAAGCATATGAGCTAGAAGGAATCATATTTTGGTTCCCTTGCCTTTCAAATCATCCTGGAATATTTTGTTCAGCTGCTATATGCAGTACATACAGCAAGAAGATTAGCTAGAATTAAAGAAGCAAGGGGAAAAAGCAGGTCAAAAATCCAAAGAAATCTATTCTGTGCAAAGACTTTTCTGCATACTTTTCTCTATTACCCAACAGTTCTAAAGTTCTGCATTTTTCAGTTGAATTTGTCTAATCTTTGCATACTTACTTCAAGAGATGCACGTGCCCCCTCATCTTGTGAATAATTAGTAGAAATTTATATCAATCATGTGTAGGATTAGCTCATAAATATAATACTTGTTTGCACATCTGCCAAGGGCAGAGCTGTAATAGGGACAGGCAGTGCAGCTGCATTGGGGGCCAAAAACTTGGTGGGCTCATGCTACCAAGTGCTTGTTCTATACAAGAAAAATTGTCTTCAGAGAGAGGCTCATACTTATAAAGGAAGCTGCCATCTTGCAAGAAGTCCTTGGTGTCAAAATTTCTAGAGGTGCACCAGGGACCCATGTCGTTATGCATATTCATTTTTCATTTTTGTTATTTAATATATTTTTTTTCATTTTTGTAAATATCGAAATTTTTGTCTTGTGTTTGTTTTTTATTTTCATTGGCTTAAAGTGTAAACACATTTTTGACTGTACTTTTTTGTTTTGAATTATATTGGGATGAAACATGCAGAGCTTGTACCTAAATGCATTATGTGTACCAAATTTCAGAAAAATTGGATAAAGGAATACGATTGTATAAGTAGTTGAATTATTTGCAAAAAATCTGCATATACATTCCTGGCTGTAACTTCTTTGTCTCCCATTGAACATGGATGAAACTTGGCAAGTTTATACACCTCCCCCAAATTTACTAATTATGCCAATTTTCAGACGTATTGGATAAAGGGTCCTCATGGTATAAGCAATTAACGTATAAATGTATGTCTGCCTAACATCTATGTAGTCCTACCAGTGTACATGAAATTTGGCAGGGCTGTATCTCACACCTTCAGGATTATCCCTGACATATATCAGAAATATGTGATAAAGGGTCCCAATTTTATAAGCCTGCACAGCATATGGAGAGAATGAGCCTATGCAAGGGATTCTCTTACGTGTCACTGTGGTATAAGATCTGTTTGTAATGTCAATTGGACAGCATAAATGTCAACCAAATATCCTCATTCTGTGCTGTGACCACCCCAACTTCTCTCCCCCACTGGTTACTGGGAAGTTGGAAACATCTGTTTAGGAAAGAGTCAATAGAGATGTGCTTATGTCCTCTATCACAGGGCTGAAGGATGTGATTTTGATGATAATTGGCCAGTATGGATGTGTACACCATATCTTCTGATTTCTGGGATGCAATCCCCAAAGTCCCAGTTATGTCCCTTCTATAGCCACCTCAGGGGCACCCCCTATGCCCACCTCGAAGCCGCCATCACCAATTGGTCCTATAAAGCTCGAAGCATGTAGTAATTGGCCAGTGAATGTGTCTGTTAGTCTGTTTGGTTGTTCCCCATCCTCCCTCCTACATCCTCCCTCCCCCTGCCATGCCAGTTGCCTGCTTCTGAGTGGCACTGCATGTGCTGCACTGCATGTGCTGCTATTTATCTGAATAATGGTCTTCAAGGGGACAACTTCAATTGCTTATCAAATTGGGGCCCTTTATCAAATAGTTTAGTAGTTTGTCAGAGATGAGACAGAGTGTGTGTGATACGTCCTGCCAAATGTCTTGTAAACAGGATGCAATATTAAAATGTTACAGCCAGAAATGTATTTTCAAGTTAATGTTTTATAACATCAGAACCCGTTATATAATCTTTCATATATTTGGCAGGATTAGTAATCTTGGGAAGGGACATAATCTTTGCAAGGTTTCATTCAAATTGGATGGAAGATAAAGAAGTTTTAGCCAAGAATGTGTATGAAGCTTTTCTTAAAATCACAATATTCAATGCTTATAAAATAGGTTCCCTTTGTTGGTGGTCCCTTTGTTGGTGGTACAATCTCCCCAAGTATTTTCAGAATTGAATAAGAAACAAAAAAAGTTAGAGCTGGAAATATGTTTTTTCTGTATTTTCGCATTATTTAGAAAATGAAAATTCATTTTCATTTTTGTTTTCATTATTATTATTATTATTATTATTATTATTGGTTTCATTTTTACAACAACAAAAAAGAAAAATTAAAATTTTCATTTTGGTTAACATAATAATGAAAACAAATTGCAGACCCCTAAAAATTTCCCACCGAGTTCAATGGTCCCCATTTGACCTTCGGAGCTGCAATGTTGGGTGTTTTCAGACGTTATGAGATCACGCTCAACCACAGTGAACCACACTCAATCCCACAGCGGGGCCAAGGAGCCCTGAACATCTGTTCGGTGCGTGCCAGATGTTCATCACGCTCAATACCCACATGGGGTCAATTTCAACCATGCTTCCTAGGCTACCCGGGGGAATATCCCGGGAAGCGTGGTCAAAGAGATCCCCTCCGGGAAACAACAAAAAGTAATGTCTGGACGCCAATCCCCAGGCGGAACCAAAGGAAATGAGCCCCAGCCGTGGACAATGCACGCAGCATCGCTGCCAGGCAACCAGCAACAAAACAACCACTGAAGGGAGATTTAAAGGGAAATCTGCAGTAGGGAAGCGTGGCGAGATGGAACGAGGAGGGAGGCGGAAGAGAGCGGCGGGCGAGAGAGTGACGGTGGAGGAGGAGGAGGCGGAGGAGGCAGGGGCAGCGATGGAGGTGGAGGGAGCACAGGCTGCACCCTCCGGTGCCCCGGAGGGTGCAGCCCCCCTGGGGCCATCCAGGGCCCCGGCCTCCCTCCCCCTCCACTGCCCACCCCGCTGCCTGACCAGGAGGCGGCACAGGACAATGCAGGGAACATGGATAGTGGGGGGGAGGAGAGCTCTCAGAGCTCCATGGGCCCCAGCGGGTGCTCACAGGGTCAGCCAAGGAAGCGTGGGGGGATAGGGGGAAGGGGGGAGGGGGAGGGCAACATGATGGGGGTCACTGTAGGGGTGGCAGGACCGGGTGAACGTGTGCACTTGGGGTAAATAAAGGCTGCAGTCACTAGTATGGCTCACGCTCCCATTTGTGGGGGACAGGGGTGGGGGCCCACATGGGCAGGGGCATGGCCATGGAACTGTGGGTGGAGCCCCCAGGGGGGGAGTCCCTCACACCTGGGCCCCACGGGTGATATGCAGCGCCAGGGCATTCCGGATCCGTTTGGTGTAATGGTACTCCCTGGGGTTCTCTGCATTCACATACAGGGGCACGGGACCGGGGGGCTGGTGTGGCTCAGGGTACTCCAGGGCCAGCCCCTCTGTTTTGCAGATATTGTGGAGCATGCAGCAGGCACCGATCACCTGGGCCGAGGTCGAGACAGTGTAATCCAGGTGCCCAGCTACACTCCTCCAGCGCTGCTTGAGGGCCCCGAAGGCACGCTCCACCACATTCCGGCTGGAACACAGGCGGGTATTGTATAACACCTCCGCAGGGGTCTTTGGTACAGGGTAGACCTTCATCAACCAGCGGGTGAGGAGGTAGGCTGGGTCGCCCAGAATACAGGGGGGCATCGGGACCCCCTCGATCCAGCTCATGCCCATGTCCACGAAGTCCCCCCGGAACATCCGGGCATAGAAGGGGGAGATGGTCATGATTCTGGCGTTGTGACTCCAGCCGGAGTTGCCCGTGTAGATGTCTATGAACTGGCCCCAGTGATCCACCACCCCCTGCAGGTGCAGGGAGTAGTAACCGTGCCTGTTCACATACTCCAGGGCCTCCTCGGTGGCTGGGCGGAGGATCTCTATGTGGGTGCTGTCCATGGCTCCCATGCAGTTGGGGAAGTCTCCGGCTGCGAAGCCCGCCATCACCACCCCCTGGTCCACTAGCTGGATCGTTCTGTCCAGGAGCACACCCTCCACCGCCTCACACACATCCTGGAGGGTGCAGGCAACAGTGCTGACCCCCACCCCGAAGTGCTGGGACACTGACCGGCAGGAGTCGGGTGTTGCGAGGGCCCAGACCCCTATGGCCACCCGCTGGACCATGGGGATGTGGTCCCTCATGGAGGTGTGCTGCCACTCCAGCCAGGGTGTGAGGAGCTCCGCTAGGCAGAACAGGGTGCACTTGCTCATCCAAAAGTGGGCCCTCCAGTCTGGCTCTTCCCAGTGGGCCAGCGCCCTAGCCCACCAAGCCTGTGGGCGCTCTGCGACCCATATGCATATGGCTATGGGCATAGCGAGCAGGGCTGCCCGGTGCATTGTCTCCTTTGCCCAGAGGAGGCGCCTGGTAGCCCAACGGAGCACTGCGGGCCGGGTCAGGCTCTGGCTGGCAGCCTGTCAATCCGCCCCAGAGATGCGCTGCGCCCTGAGCTGCGCATGGGCTCTCCTGCACCCGTGGTGGGCCCGGAGGCCCCGTGCGGCTGTCTGGGCCAGGGCAACCTGAAACCGGGCGGCCAGTTGCACCTCCGCGGTCAGGAGGTGCAGCTGCTTGGTGTGGTCATGGAACCATTCGGCTGCGAGCGCGCAGTACACCCAATAGGCAGCTGCCCTGTCCCGCTCCATGGTAGTGGGGCCCAAGGGAGGGGGCAGGAGCAGTTATACAGGGCCTCTGATGGCAGGGCTGTCTGGGGGGCGGGCCCCATGGCGTCCATACCCCCCCGGGGGGGGCCGGGGCATGCGTGTGTGCAATTGGGTGCACCGGCAGTCGGGGCCCCTGGCCTTGCCCCTGCATGGGCGCATGGGTCTGCGTGCTCCCAGGACAGCTGCATTCCATCAGCCATCTCCACCGCCTCCCCGGCCCCCCTGCCCCCACTGTTTGCTACAGTATGGCCTTGGAGTTGCGATTATCCGGACAGTGTGCTCGCTGTTGTGTTATGCAGCTGTGCCGGGTCCGCACCCCATGCCTCGCTCTGTTGTGCTACAATGTTGTGGTCCGTGGCCGCATTCCCTGTACTCGGGACCCCTCGGAGCCCCTCCCAGCCCTGGAGGGTGTGTGTGCCCCCAGGCCTCTGTGTTATTATCCCTGTCATGCCAGACCATGGCTGGCTGCCCATCCAAGGGGCTCCTGATCCCCGGCCTCCATGGGACCCCCTATATCTGGACCTTCCGCGAGACCATGTCTCTTTGCGACCTTTGGCATACCCCGGCTGTGCAGCTGCTCCTGGGCACCCCGGGCAGCCATGCGGGTGCCTTTGAGAGCTTAAGCTCTGGACTCTGTTACTTTGGCTATGAGGTGAGCTCTTGTGATTGCCAACTGCATACGGAGGCCCTGGGGCTGGTTCGCTTCCCTGAGGGGCGCATCCCAGACAAGCGCTGCTCTCATGTGCCATGGTCCAGGGCTGAGACCATTTCTGCGCTGGTGGTGTATGGTCTGAGTGCCTACATGGTGTGCCTTGCGGAGGGTGGCCCTGCCTTGGCCGTGTCCTACTTTTCCTGTGTTCACGGGGCGCGTGGGTACCAGCGCACCTGTGGGGCAGTGTAACACCGGCTACTGGAGCTGGGACATCTTCCTTGACCCCCTTCTGCTTCCTGCTGTGTGCCGGAACCTTCCGCGGTGGAGATGTCGGCCCTGTTGGGGGTGTGGTCCCGTGTGGACATCCAGCTGGCTGTCTCCATGCATGATCCCTTCAAGGCGTACTACCTGATCGTGCACCACAGGTCCGTGCTGGGGTACCGCCGGGGCTTGCTCCTTTGGCCCCACCTGGTTCACCGGGTGGGCCACCCAGGCCCTGGGCCCGCAGTGGCCCCCAGCGGCAGCCTGTGACTCCCAGTGCTCCTCCCGGCCCCCCCGGTGTCGTGCTCCCGTGTGGGCTCCCGCCCCGGTCCTGGGGGGACTGGTCCCCGCTGCCTGCTCCCCCCCTGATGTCTCTGCCGTGGTGTGTTCCAGCCTGCTTTGTGGGGTGCTGCTGCCCCTGCCTGTGGCCCTGGGCCCCCACCCCGGTTGCCATTCTAGTACCTGGGTGCGGTGCTCTGTGTGGCCTCTCGACCTGCCCGTGTCCAGCTACCGGTCCGCAGCCACTGGCGCTGCCACCTGCTGCACCCCCCCATCTTGGGTGCTCTTGTGACCTGGGGGTTAGGGCACCCCTAGACTGGGCCATGTTGTTGCCCCGGGGGGGTACGTGTCATTGGACCTGCAGTACAGCTCCACCTGTCCTGGCTGCCCTCCATCTGCCCCTTTGTGACTGTGGGGCCACCTGTCTCCTCCTGGACCTTCTCTGCCGGGCTCACTGTGCATTGCGGGCCCCCATCGTGCCTTGGTCCCGGGGTCCAGGCCCCCCCTTTCCGAGACTGGCTATGTTGCTGTGGGGGCACCTTTGTGGACTGTTGTGCTGTGGGGGTGGGCATTGCTGCAGCCTGTGTCCTGCCCTGCCCCTTTGTGGTGCCCCCCCTCTTCCATGTCCCCCCCCTGCTCCCATTGTTCCGTGTGTTTTTTTCCGGGCGCCCCTGCCCCCCTTCCCGACCTTTCCCTTGTGTGCGCACATGTGTGTGCACGTGTGTGTGTGTGTGCCCGGGCGTCTGGCCTTGCTGTGTCTTCCGCTGTGGCTCCGCTGTCTGTGTGCATGCTGTGTGTGGTACCTGTCAGCCTCTTCTCCCTCTTTCCCCCTCCCTTCCCGTTTCCCTTGTGTGGGTGTTCCCTTTTGTGCCTTTTGGCTTTGTTTGCCCTCAGGTGGCCTTGTCTGTGTCCCGCCCCTGCCCGGTGGCTTCTGGGAGTTTTGACCACAGCTGGGGATCAGCGTCATGTCTGTTGCGCTGCCCCGGTCCATGATCTGTCAGCCTGATTCCCGGTCGTGGTCCCAGTCCTGTCACATCTGTTTGGGGCTTTTATTCACCCCGGGGCGTGGTTGTTTTGTTCACCCCCACTGGGGATCCACTGTGGTGAACCGCCCGCCTGTAACGTCTGAAATCACCCGTTGTCTATGAGCCCTTTCCCTTTCTGTTTCCTGCAAGGAAGCGTTAAAAAAATGTTTCTTCTGCCAAAGGGATGGGGGAGGGTCATTCTCTCTATTGGGGCTGAGAAGGAAAGGGTGGCATTACAGATGCTCCATTTGAGTGGACTAATGTAAAATTTACCTTTACAAAGGGTGAAAACAGACATGACGCTAACCACCCTTTAACCACCCTTGGTGGTTATTTATGCATGTTGCAGGTCTGTATTGGTGCCCTATGCAGCCCTGAAACATGCATAAATGACCACCAAGGGTGGTTAAAGGGTGGTTAGCATCATGTCTGTTTTCACCCAAAGAGAACCAACAAAAGACCTCTCTACCTCTTAAGTACATGAAAATTAAGTGGTGCATAGACCTTATATATAATGAAATGAAATAAATGTATTGTCTTAACCATAGGTTGTGAGAAAATAGAATACATAAACAGATCTTATATGATGGCCCTCTGCATGATGGGGAATTTCCTCATAAGAAATAAATTACTTATTAATTCATCCTAATGCTGTCCAAGGGAATAGGATCAATAATTGAAATAAAACTTAAGCTACTCCATTTTTTCATTTTTCAGTTCTAAAAATGTACTTGTTACTTTTCAGTACAGATGGTACGGCTTCTTGTTAAGTGCCAGTAGCTGCACATTTAAACATGGGTTGAACACGCAAATCATCTGATCAAAATGCTTATCATTCTAGCTCTGATCTAGTAACCTGCTGACATATGTACTTTGTTTTCAACACATAAATCATCTCAGTGCCTTGAATGTAAAAATGGGCAGTGAGTCTTTGATTATCCATTTCCCTTTGTTGATCCAAATGCACGCATATGCATTTTCATGTACACCTTGGGTACATGTGCATATATGTGAGTGCCTTCATTATATTGCACACCTTTGATGAATTTATTTATTTATTTATTTGGATTTATATTCCGCTTTTCAGAACATAACATACACAAAAATAATATTATTTTTTTTAAAAAATCAACTGAATAAAAACCCAATTTCAAACCCCTCCCACCCTACGCCACTCATTTGAACCCTGTCCCCACCCACTAAAAGCCCAGCCAAATAAGTAGGTCTTACACTTCCTTCAGAAAATGTTCACGCTTGGGTTTAGGTGAACCTCCAGCGTAAGAAATTTGCAAAACTATGGAGCAGCCACAAGAACATGGGTGAAAACATAAAGATGCTGGCCTGTTTATGCCCAGTTCAGCCTGACCGGGCCAGCATCATAGCCGGCCATCTGTTTTTGGTCCGCCAGATGTGGGTCTGGTTCCTACAAAAAGTGAGTAGTAGCCAGGCAGGAAATGTGGGCTCATATTGAGTACACAGTCTATGCCCAGCTGGGGAAGAGTGGGCAAGTTGGGTGGGAACATGTGTTTCTGGCCTGGCTCCTACTGGCATTGTGATGTTGCCATAGTGGTGAGCCAGGCTGCCCATCATGGAGTGGTAGGTTGACGTTGGGAATGAGTCCGAGCAGTTGCATATCACTCCCCATTCCACCCCCATCCCTCCCCAGCCGGGAACATTTGTTCCCACAACCAGAGCGTACCTGGCCAGAGGAAACCCTCCCCTCCCCATGGTGGGGACACCCCACCTCTCTGGGTGCCCTTACCATATGGATGTGATACACTGATTAAATGGCAACCTGCAAGAGAATGCCCCCCAGCTGACCTTAGGGAGAACAATGGAACATATGAGAGAAGGTGCTCTTTTAGATTTGTAGACAGTTAGGGGTTTATAGGTCAAAATTAAGGGAATTCTTCAAGTTGTTCTGGGCATACTGAGGATCCAGCAAAAAGATCAGTAAAATAAAATAATATAATCTATTAACTGAATTCACTTTGCAAAATTGAATATGACTGAGGTAATTCTAAATAATGTCTCAGCACTGCAAAACAGTGATCTTTGCATTATAACATTGCAATATTATGGCATTTGTATCAGAGCCATCATGTAAGTATGTATCTTTGTTTGTTTTTTACATTTATACCCCATCCTGAAGGCTCAGAATGGCTTTAAAAAGACATAAAATACTATTTTAAAACATTTTCAGTACAATCTCCTACAAAACAATTATTTTTAGGGATTTGTGGTCCACCAGTAGGTATCCAGTGCAGTTAATGGCAGGCTGTGATGGTCTCCATCTTGTGGTTGATTTGGCAGGAGACAGTTTGGGGGTGTTGCTGGTATACCGTGCACCTATCTGTACAGCAGCATCCCTACACACTCTGATGGACCTGGTGTTGGAGGTCGTGTTGCTATCCCCAAAGTCAATAGTCTTGGGGGACTTCAAGATCAATGCTGACACCAGTCCCGGTGGGGCAGGACGTGACTTCACAGTCACCACAGCAACCGTGGACCTGTCTCAAGTAGTTATGGGACCAACACACAATGGAGGACATACCCTTGACCTGATCTTCTGTATTGGCCTTGAGGCAGGGGATCTTAGTGGGGGAGGTGTCAGTAGGGATGGGAGAACAGATAGCGGTTCAGGTGTTCGGTTCAGTGTGGTTCAATTCACCCATTCAGTTCGCTTGCTGCATTTGGGTTCGGCCATTCAGTTCGGCCGTGTTCGGTCATTTGGGAAAAGTATCGCGAGAGCCCGTGATTGTGCTGGAAACCAGAAATTCAAGTGTGTGTGGTGCTTGGGTGGGTGAGAGCATGTGTATTGTGGCTGGCTGGGTGTTCGGTTGTGATTCGTGTGTTTTGGCTATGTGATGTGTGTTGGTTTTGGTTTGGCTGATTGGTGAGTGTTGGTGGGTGCTATGTGTAACTGACTGTGTGTTGGCTGTTTGTTTTAAAAAAAAATGGAGAAGGTGACCAGTGCCACCACCATTAAACGCCGGGCCTGGGGAAAGGCCAAGGTGGCAGAGCCCGTGGTGGAAGAAGAGGTTCCTCTGGCCGCTGCTGGACCTTTGGTGGTGGTGGACGAGCCAAAGCCGGTGGGCACAGGAGGTGCTGCTGCCACTGCTACCAGGTTTGTAAACTTTTCTTTTACTTTTGAGGACAAGAAACTTAAGGCTCTATCTGTTAAAATGAGCTCACTGGCATGTGGGTGGGTGCATGGGTGGTCGGCATCAGTCAGGCACAAAAAGTGGGCATCAGCAGGTAGAAGAGGATGTCTGCCACAGAGAGAGAGGGTACTGTAGTGTGGGGGACTCTTCCAGCAGTCAGGCACGAGCATAAGCAGCACCCCCACCCAAACATGTGCCAGACTAGCAAGTGTCTCTCCACTCTCCAGGTGCCATCCCATTCCTTACGCACCCCCAAATAAGGGCAGGATTTTCACATGCCAGCCACCAGGGTCTTTCCAATTACCATTCATAGTGCCCCAAGGAGGGCATGATTTGCACGTGCCAGCTGTTGGAATTTTATTACTGGTCAAAAAACCAAAAAATGAAAAACAGCTTGAATTCTAAGTAGCAACATCTTAGAAGTAATCAACACCTTGGAGATTGTTTCTAGATTAAACCAATCTACTTTATTGAGAAGTACATTGTGATAGGAAAGGCCTATCCCTAGATCTCACTAGCTAGCTGCCACCAGCATGGTGGTCAGTCATGTTGAAGGTCAGAGGGAGAAGAGCGGAAAGTCGAAAGGTCAGGAAGAAGGAGGAAGTCCAGTAGGAACTTCCTGTGCACGTCCCACTTGGGAGGGGACTTAGAAGTAGAGATCAGGAAAGGTTAAAGTGACACTCACACTAACTCACTATCTCTACTCCCAATGCCCCTAGTTGTCATTAGAGTTTGTCGGTGCAAAAGGGTGATGCCATCTGGAGCTGTTTCTCCAACACCCCTTCTCATCGCCTGTCACACCAGCTCACAAGTCCCATTTGCTTCACGTAGCATCTGGAATCGATCCCTTTGTAGTGGCTTGGTCAGTCCATCTGCCACCTTTTCTTCAGTTGGGCAATACTTCAACTCAATTAGCCCTTCTTCCTGTGCATTCTTTTTTCTGTACTGGTTGTTGGCTGGTAGAAGCTCATCATCTTCCTTTGCTGCTTTCCTCTATCTTCCAGGTTCATGGGTTGACATCTTTTCAACATCTTTCCATGTGCTGGGTTCTTGCAGCTCTACACTTGTGGTGAGGTAGGAGTATCTCAAGGGTGGAAATCCTTTGTTGGACCTCTGTGAGCACTTGGGTTCTGGCTCAGCTTCTGTGACCCCTTCTGAATCTGCTTCTGGTTCTGGTTCACAGACTGACATTTGGTGCCTGAAGGTCTGCTCACTTGGTTCCTCTTTCATCTGGATCCTTGACTCCAGGTCTGGTAATTCACTTTTGGTTGGTTTTTGTCTTTCATCAAAGTACACAACATTGCAAATTTCAATATTACCAGTTTCAACATCAAGAATTCTGTATCCTTTTCCTCCTAATACATAGCCATACAAAACTCCTTTCTTGCTTCTGCAATTCACCTTGTTTCTCTTTGCCTTTGGTACATATGCATACACATCACATCCAAATATTCTGATTGGTTTAGGCTAGGCTTGTGTCCAAATCACAGTTCAAATGGAGTTTTCTCTTTGGCTTTACTTGGAAATCTGTTCTGCAGATAGCTGGCAGTTATTACTGCTGCTCTCCAGAATTTGCTTGGCAAAACTGCATCTTGCAACATGCATCTGACCATCTCAAGTAGGGATCTATTTTTCCTTTCTGCAACACCATTCTGCTCAGGAGAATATGGGACTGTAATCTCATGTTCAATTCCCTGATCTCTCCGATAGGCTTTCGTGTAATTTGATATGTATTCACCTCCATTATCTGACCTTAGTCTCTGAGGCTTTCTTCCAAACTTGTTGCAGACCAATGCAACATATTCTTTAAACTTCTCAAATACTTGGCTTTTCTCTCTCAAGGTGTAAACATAAGCAAATCTTGAGAAATCATCAATAAATGAACCTATGTAAAGATATCCTCAAATACTCCTTTCCAGAGGACATGATACATCACTGTGAATCAACGCTAGAGAACGCTGAGACTCTTTCTTCTCTAGCTTGTGAAAAGTTGGCTTCACCCCTTTCGCAGTAACACAGCATTCACATCTTCCTGGATTCTCTTTACACGGTTGCCCCTTAAAGTCTTTAATTAATTCCCCGTTCCCAAACTGGCAAATTACATTAATATCTCGATGGCCTAATCATCGTCCAGTAATTATACCTGGAACTATACCACCAGGCGCTCTCCAGGTGGCATCGGGCCGTGGAAGGGGCTGTGGAGTTTGGCATGGCCCACAGTTATGACCTACAAGTCCTGGGTGGCCACCCCTCAGCCCTGTGCTGTGCCCCAATGGCTGTTGCCTTTCCCCCAAGTCCCAGGGGATAGAGACTAATAGTTTAATTTATAAATTTCCTTTCAGTGATTGCTTTTGGTTTCAGAATGTTGTTGTTGTTGGTTTGTTCTTGTTGTTGTTATTTAAATAGTTTTAATAAAAGTTGTTGTATTTCTTGTTACGAGCTTCATTTTACCTGTCCAATCTTTTATCCCTATGTGCTGAAGTTCTGGCTGGCAGGTGGCAGAATCTCATACAGCTTGTCAATCCCTACCAGCAGCACCTGCCTCCCCATGTAGCGTAGTTATTAACCCAAAAATGCGCTGTGCCATAGGGATGGGTGAAAGCAGTTCGGAAGTTCGGAGTTTAGACTGAACTCGGCCAGTTCTGATGACCGAAACCGAATGTGAATCCAAACACGACCTGACCAAACCGAACTCAATTCCAAACGTCGAAATGACCGAACAAATCTGTCAGGGCCAAACCAAACGGCCGAATTTGAACACGGTGAACGGGTGAACCGAATTGGACCAAACCAAACCAAACAGCTGAAACCAAACCACAATCTGTTTGCTCATCCCTACTGTGCCAGCAGTAGGGTCTAAACTTGCAGACAGCCGCCCAAGAGGTGTGTTTGTATGGTGGGTATGACAGAGAGAAAGCGAGACAGGCTCCTTGGCAATGGGAAGCAGGCGGCGGGAGCTGGTGGTTGGAGGGACTTTTATTTCCAGCAGCTTCAGTGGGCATCCACGGGTGGGTGTGGAGAAGTAGGCTGTTGGGGGGGTGGGGTTTGGTGGTGTGAGGGTACAGGCTTCTGGATGCAGTGGAATGGAATGCGACCCCCCAGTGACTGGAATGATGATCCCAGAATCCAGTTGATGGTTCCTGGGACGGGCAGTCATGACTGATTCAGGGATAGTGGAATGACAGCCTAAAGCCTATCAGGCACACTTCATTCAATTATGCGATAGGTGGTAGCGGCAGGTACAGGAACGCACACAGGCAGGTAGGAAGGCACATATAATATGTTGTGTTATATTCCATTTCATTATGGTAGGTTTGCTGTGTGCTGGATGTGGTCAATGGGCAATGGGCACATGAGCACAGATGGGAGTTTTTCCTCGTTCTGGCAGAAGGCAGCCAGGGTAGCTGGATACACCTACCTCTCCAGCTTCAACCCCCATTTCTCTTTTTCTATATGGGAACCTCTCTCTCTCTGTCCATATAGTGCAGGTGACAGCATGGGTGGAATCTCTCCTTTTAGCAGTGGGGAGACATTCTCTCTCTCTCTCTCTCTCTCTCTCTCTCTCTCTCTCTCACCATGAACAGCAGGTTGCATAAAAAAAGGTGGAATGACAGTCCCTCATGAGTGGAATGACAGGGCACATAAACCTTGAGAGTGGGTCCTGGGGCTGGAGTGTCAAATTCTAGATACATATTGTCCACAGCCCTCCCTGCCATTAATGTAGGCTGTAGAACCCTGATGGCGGGTCCTGGGGCTGGAGTGGCTGTTTCTTGAAACAGTTGAAAATTGGCTCTCTGTGCGAGGAATGACGTCCCCAGACCCATGACGGTGGGTTCTGCGGCTGGAGTGGCAGATTTTAGATATTGAACACAGTCCTCCCTGCCAGTAACATAGGCCCCAGAACACTGACGGTGGGTTCTGGGGATAGAGTGGCTGTTTCTTGATGCTGTGGAATGACATCGCCTCCATGCAAGGAATGATGGCCCCAGACCCATGATGGTGGGTCCCGGGGCTAGAGTGGCAGCTTCTAGATATTAGCCACAGCCCTCCCTGCCAGCAACGTAGCCACAGAACCCTGATGGTGGGTCCTGGTCCTGGAGTGGCTGTTTCTTGATATGATGGAATGACATCGCCTGTCCCCAGATGCAGGATGGTGGGTCCTGGTGCTAGAGTGGCAGCTTCTAGATACATATTGGCCACAGCCCTCCCTGCCTGTAACTGGTCCCCAGAATCCTGATGGTGGGTCCTGGGGCTGGAGTGACTGTTTCTTGATGTGGTGGAATGACATCGCCTCTGTGAAAGGAATGATGGGTCCCAGAACCCATGGCACAGACAGCATGGGTGGCATTGGCAGCAGCAGCAGACATTGGTTGTCAGTGTACAGAACTCTTGGCACAGATGGCATATAGGCCTAGCCTGGGGGCCATTGTCACCAGAAGACATTGGTTGCCAGGGTACAGAACCCTTGCCACAGATGGCAGATAGGCCTGGCCTGTGGGCCATTGGCACTAGCAGCAGCAAACATTGGTTGCCAGGGTACAGAACCCTTGCCATAGACGGCATATAGGCCTGGCCTGGAGACCATTGGCACCAGCAGACAGTGGGTTTCCAGAGTACAGAACCCTTTGCACAGACAGCATATAGGCCTGGGGGCCATTGGCACTAGAAGCAGCAGACATTGCTTTCTGGGGCAGGCAGTCTGGTGGCGTGGCGTGAGTGGCAGTCAGGTAGACTGAGGCAGGGTTCCAGCTTTGCAACCTGGGCGGGCGGGCAGGCAGGAAGCATGGCATGACAGGCAGTACGACAGGTGAGTTTGGGCAGGCTTTGAGCTAGACAATGTGGGTGGGCAGACAGGCACCTTGCCATAGGAGGCAGGAAGCGTACTGAGTCATGCTTTGAGCTTGTCGGCAAGCTGGGCGAGCAGACAGGCAGCGGGGCATGGGAGGCAGTAGGGTAGGCAGGCTGGTATATTGGCAGCAGGAAACTCAGATAGGCTAGCAAAGACTGTGCAGCGTGAGAGAGCGAGAGCCAGTCAGTGTCATATAGATGGGCCGAGATCTTATAGCCATAGGCTGGCTGGCAGGCTTACAGTTTGTTTCCCAATGCCACCGTGCATCATGAGGTCAGTGAGATAAGGTGGCTGAGGTCGTTTAGTATGAGAGAGAGAGAGGGGCAGGGAGGGTGCCAGCCATTGGGAGGGAGGGACAGCACCTCAGCAGCATTGAAGTAGTAGTCCTAGCCCAGATTGAGGAGGAGTTGAAGCCCCATCCCGACTGCCCCTGGCATGGGATAGCATGTGCCACTGCACCATCACTCCTTGTCCAGGGGCAGCTCGGGGAATCCCAGCAGTGGAAGATTGACCTTCAAGAAGAGCTACTGCTCCACCAACTTGGCCCCCAGACTAAGGCGGTGCGGGGAGCAAATGTCCCCCGCCACAGAGAACACCTGCTCGCTTGGAACACTGGTTGGTGGGCAGGACAATAATCCCCTGACCACTTTGGACAGGGCTGGCCACACATCAGTCTTGCTGGCCCAGTAGGAAAAGGGATCGCTGCTAGGATCGATTCACAGGTCCTCGTCCAGGTAGGTCTTGACTGCTGCTGAGGCACCGTCATACTTCCTCTCGAAGCTGTCCCTGGGCACCACCACCCTCACTGCCCTCATCCATGCTGTCTGCCCTTTTATGATGGGCCCCATGCCCCCAGAGTGGGCTACGCAGGAGGAGGAGCTGTTGTAAGTAGGACTGCTGCTGCTGCTGCTGCTGCTGCTGCTGCTGCTTCTACCACTATGCTTGGAGGCAGGGATAGACCCCACTGACTGAAAGGGGTGGCTGCTCCCACTCCCACCATCCCCAGGGGCGTCTTGCTGCTGCCACGCACTCTCAAGAGCCCGCTCTGTCTTCTGGACCCTCCCCACAAGATCATCCTTCCAGAGGCCATAGAGGGATGACTTGTGTGCCATGCTGTCCTTGAGCCTGGTGTCCAGCATTGTTCCCAAAACATATTCCCCTCGGAGCAGGAGCTCATCAAACCTCGCCTTCAGGCCTGTCTTGAGCTTCTGCGCAAGCCCAAATGCCTCAGTCCCCAGATTCTTGCCCAGAGGGCTGCAATCCTGCCCCTGCAGAATCTCCTCAAGACTCCCTTGGAGATTCTGGACCAGAGGGGACACCAGGCTGATTGTGGCCATGGAGGAGCTGATGGTCTCCGTCACTTCCAGGAATGGTCACAGAACAAAGACCATCTGGGAGAGGATATCCCATTCTGCCCATTGAAGCCTGGAGGAGCCCTGCTGTCTGTGTCCAATTGCACCTGATGCAAGGTGGCTTTCTGCTCCACAAGCCTCTCAAGCATCAGGAAGGTGGAATTCCACCTGGTGGAGACACCCTCCACCAGCTTTTGCACTGGGCAGCCTTGCTCTGCCTGCTTGGCCCTGAGGAGTTCGTGTCCCTTCACGCTGCGATTAAAGAACCCAGTCAGCTCCCTCCCCTGCTGGATCAGGGATCTAAGGGTGCCTTCCCCAATCCCCTTATCCCCCAAGCCCAGAGCATCCTTGACCATCAGGTGGAGGGTGAGTGGGGTGCAAGGGATGCTCGTGAGGCCCCCATCGCGTACTGCCTTGAGTAGATTGGCCGCATTATCAGTCAACACACACCCTGGGGTGAAGGCTGCACCTGGCATGACCCACTCCTTCACCACAGCGTTCAGGGATGCCTCTATGTTCCTTGAAGTGTGGGGGCAGTCCATGACTTCCGCCTGAAGCAGGACCCACCTATACTCTGCTTCAGGACCCCTCATGCCACTGTCACATGCCGACTCTGGGCTCTGCCACCAGTGCACCATCACCACCAGGTACGCGTGCTGAGCATTCTGGCTGGATCACCAGGTCAGTGGTGAAATGGACAGTGGCACCCCTAGTCCCTGCCATCTGATCTTTCACCCGCTCCTTCAAAGCCCCGTACAGGGCTGGCACCACCATATGACTCAAGGTGGTGTGGGAGGGCAGTTTAAACTGTGGGGCCAGGAACCCCCTCAGCCGCTTAAACCAGGTATCCCTGACAATGGAGAAGGGTTGGCCATTGACAGCGATCATCTCACCCAACAGGCGCATGGCTTTATCTTCAAAGTCACACCGCCCTCCAGCTGCCGATGGCCTTGGCAGCTGCCCCCATCCCAGCTCCTCCATTGTGCGCTGTCTCTGCTGGCAAGTTTGATGCTCCTGCTGCTCCCCCCTAGCAGCGATACTGCTCCTGCTGCTAGACACAGTCACTGGAGCAGGACAGTTGCCCAATGAAGGAGGTGGATGACTAGCCGTTTGGGTCAGGAACCCACTGCGATCCACTGACCATGTCTCCCCGCTTAGCAGTGAAGCACTGTGGCATGATTTCAGGTGCCTCAACATGGCGGTTGTCCCCAGGTTGGTGAGCACCTGCCCATGCTTCACCACCTCATTGCACAAAGTGTACTGCACCTCCCACGGATCATCTGCCTGCACCTTAAAATGCTCCCAGACCCATGGTTTTTTAGCCCCTCCTGCCTTCTGTCCCGCACTGGGTGATGCAGCTCTGGGAGTGGCAGGACATGGTGGCACTGGCAACACAGCTCGTTGAGGGACAGCCATCACCTCAGCAGCACCAGATACAGAGACCTCCTCCACAGAAATCTCTGCATCACTGTTCCCATCCCCCAACAGAGTGACAGAGGCTGCTGGACTCCCCATGCTGCTCACACTCTGAGCAGCACTCTCCCCCTGCTCGCTATAGCTGTTGCTGCTGCTTCTGCTGCTACGCTTCCTTCTTCCATTGCCCAGAAATCGGGCCCCGCCTCTAACAGATGGGGTGAGATCCATCAGTCCTGGACTGCTTTGGGGGATTGCCTCTATAATAATGGGGGAGTCGGGGGACAATGGTGACCCCTGAGGAGCTTCAGGCACTGAGTCTCCTGCACCTGCAGCCAGAGATGAGACAGCCTCATCCGCTTGCAATGCAGACATTGCAGTACCCTGTGTGGCAGGGGAGGATGCTGCCAGTAGGCAACGCCTAACCTCCTGGCCCCTAGTACCACTGGGAGCACTAGTGTCACTAGTGCTGGGAGAGGAAGCCCCAAAATCAGGCCTGCGCAGCTTGAGGCGTGGTGATGTGCTGCTGCTTCTTCCTGCTGGCACTCTGCTGGCACAGTCCCTGCCATCTCTGCCACGTGCCTCATTGTCTGGCTTGCGGGCAGCAGATGGGCCTCGCCCTCTCCTACCTCCATTCTCCATTTCTCCCACCAAAAGAATGCACAAATATTTTATAAAAACAATTTTAAAATTTTTTATTTTCTTTTAATCTAATATATATATCTATATTACATTAAATCTAAGTGCTATTAACTATCTAACTATTATAAAACCAATGGAACTAAATAATGGAATATCTAACACCTAGTTCTACAAACACACTCTAAAACTGAATCACTGATATCTATAAACTATAACTAAGCTAACTTAACTGTATTAACTAATAACTAACTCCTACCTAACTACTATAATCTCTCTCTATATATATATAAATATACAATATTACACAGGGATAGGGGGGAATACAGACAGCTCACAACAACACAGGGAGGGCTACAAAAACTGAAATGAAACCTAAATCAATCTAATTCTAATCTTAAAAATAAAAAAAACAGGGGAAGGGAATGAGGGATGGAATATGGAGGGATAGGGAGAGGGACAGGAATGGATTCAACGGAGGGTAGGGAGAGAGAGAACACAGGGATGGGTAAAAAATAAAAATAACAGCTAAATCTATCTAATCTAATCTAAATTAGTGATAATATGAAGGTGAATGGGTTGGATGGGTGAAATAGGAGGAGGATAGCAATGGATTGAGGAGAACAAAACTGCTGGGAGAGGGAGCCTTCTAAAACGCCTGCTGTTCAGGAACAGTGACTAGCTCAGAAGGTGTCGGGAAGGGGGGAGGCAATCAGTTTTGTTTCTTGCTGCGCCCGCCTCACCGCAAGCCCCATTGGCTCTGTGCAGCCTAGCCCGTGGCCAGTCACAGACTGCAAAGCCAGTGGTCTGAGGCAAAAAGGGATGGTGATTGGGCAGGCTGGCCGTTACTCCAAGCCTCTCCAACTCTGGTGCCTGGAAGTCTGCTCCTCAGCTGACTCCCCCTACCTGTCATGTTTTGCCTTCCAGTGACATATTTTTGCCGCCCAAAATCTCCCGAACGCGAACCGAACTGACTGAACTGTTCGGTTGTTTCGATGTTTGGAATCTAGTTTGGTTCGGTCAGTTCATGTTCGGATTCGTGTTTGGGTTCGGTCATCTAAACAGACCGAGTTTGGTCAAAACTTAGAACTTCAGAACTGCATTCACACATCCTAATTCACTACTCTCCGGTCCCGGGTACAGTGACAGATTTAAGTGATAGGCTTCAAATTACCAATAGGAGATCTAAAATTTCATGTATGAGTTCCTTCAAAACTCTGGGGTGAATATCATCTGGTCTTGGTGATTTGTTACTTTTTAGTTTGTCAGTTTGCTCTACAACTTCTTCCAAAGTCAAATTGATTTGTGATAGCTCTTCCATTGCATCACCTACAAAGAACAGTTCTGGTGCAGTCAGTTCGTATTCATATTCGGTCATCCGAACAGACCGAGTTCGGTCCGAACTCTGAACTTCCGAACCGCGTTCGCACATCTCTAGGTGTCAGCAGAGCCCTTGTCGTGGACAGATCTTTACCTCCTGCAAGCCTGTCTCCTGGCACATGTCTACTCCCAGAAGGGTGTGGAGCCAGTTTGGTTGGTTTGCCCCCGGAGACTGATGAAACCTGAGAGGTTCCAGAATGCTCATAGGGAGTTACCCTCTGATCTTGACAGCCATCCATTCGATGTCCTTGTGGTTTTGTGAAATACTCTGCTGAATGAGGCCATCGACCAGACGGCTCCTAGGCGTCCGTGCCCTCGGCATCAGCACCACAGGTGGCCAGGGTTTGTGGAGGGCTTGTGGAAGCTGAAGCAGGAAGGATGGTAGTTGGAGAACCGGTGGTGCCAATCTCGTGCTGAAGCTGATCAATTGTAGCATAGAGCCCGTTTACAGGCCTATGCTGTGGCTGTCAGGGCAGCAAAGAAGGAGTTCTTTCCTATCCTGATAGCATCTGCAAAGTCTCATTCAGCAGAGCTTTTCTGGGTGGTGAGGGGGTTGGTCGTCCAGCCTCCCTCCACCTGGAACTGGAGACTCCCAGTGCCCGCTGTGGCATGTTTGTTGAGTTCTTCGTAAATAAAATTGCTCGGATTCACCATGACTTCGAATCCACGTTTATGACAATAGGAGAACCAGAGGTTATGGAAGCTCCATCTTGGCCGGTCGTGTGGGACTGTTTTAGTGGGCGATGCACGCCACTGTGGTGGATGTTCTGTGGACTGTTAGAGCCACATTTTGTGAACTAGACCCATTTCCATCCTGGCTAATCAAGGCCAGTCAGAAGACATTGCTGGCGGGTTTTTCAATGCCTCTCTACGGGAGGGCAGGTGCCAGACTTCCTCAAAGAGGTGGTAGTGCAGCCCTTGCTCAAAAAACCATCACTCGACATTGAATCCCCCACTAGTTATCGGCTAGTCTTTAACCTTCCCTTTTTAGGGAAGGCTATTGAGCAGGTGGTGGCTCAGCAGCTGTAAGAGCATCTGGAATACATCGGTTTTCTTGACCTGTTGTAGTCCAGGTTTTGTTTGGGTTATGGCACTGAGACTGCATGAGTGGCTTTGGTCCAGGAACTGGATCATGGTCGTTCGCCCCTGCTAATCCTATTAGATCTGTCTGCTGTGTTTGATACTGTTGATCATGAGAGTTTGGTTACTTGCCTGCAGGACTATGCCAGGGCAGGTGGAATCATTCTTGAATGGTTCCGCTCCTTCCTGGCTGGGAGAACCCAGTGGGTCATTATCAGTGATTGTTCACGTGTGGAGTTCCACAAGACTGTATTCTGTCCCCTTTCTTGTTCAATTTGTATATGCAGCCACCAGGGCCGGTCACAGGGTTTGTGAGGCCATGTGTGAAGTCTTGGTGCAGGACATTATTTGCATAATTAGGCCCCACCTAATCATGCAATTGTGTAACTTTACATAAAATTTACATAACATTTATTACCTCTGGACAGGAAGGATTCCCATTCTCCACCCCTTCGAGGATCCATGGAGAAGCATGGACTTCACATGCTTCTCCTCACCCCCACCCCCGGTTTGTCACTCCTTGGCTACCTTACCTGGTGCTGAGCTGAGTGGCCATAGACAAGCATGACCTCCCAATACCTCCCCCCATATCCCACCTCCCCAGCCAAGTCTCTACCACCACTCCCCAGGAGTGGTTCCACTGCAGGGGCATCCGGGGGGTGGGCAGTGAGGAAGGGACAGAGAGACTGACTCCGTTCACTGCCTTACTGGGGATGGGGTGAGATTAGGCATCCTGGCCTCCAGGACCTGTTGCTTCTTGCTGCCAGTGCTGCCTGTGGCTTGTTCATGCATTCAGTGCGACCAGTCCAGAGGTGCTGCTATCAAACAGACAAGACATCAAAAATGCAGCTAGCTTATTAAGTACATTACACCATAAAAAGAGACATAGGGTGATTTCAGACATTACATGGTCCAGAGTCACCACAGTGGTTTCCCAGCAGTGGTGAACCATTCAACCACCCCCCAGGTCAATAAAAGCCCTGAACAGGTGTGACGGGAGCGGGACCACAGCAGGGAATTGGATGGGCAGACCACGGCCCGGGGCAGTGCAACAGATGTTACACCAATCCCGGGCCAGGCCATGGTGAAAGCACCTGGAAGGCGCCAGGGCGACTCGTCCCGGCTGATGCCGTGTGCCCTTTAAATCTCCTTCCGCGGCCTATGTTGTTGCTGGTTGCCTGACAGCGACGCTGCGTGCTTTGTCCCTGGCTGGGAATCATTTTGATTGATTCCGGCGGGTGATTGCCATCCACATGTTACTTTTTATTGTTTCCCGCTGGGAATCTCTTTGACCACGCTTTTGGAGTTGGTCCGGCCCGGAGGTCCGGAAGCATGGTTGAATTTGAGCCCATGTGGGTATTGACTGTGGTGAACATCTGGCAGCCATCGAACAGACCTTCAGGGTGCTTTGACCCTGCTGCGGGTTTGACTGTGGTTCACTGTGGTTGAGCCTGATCTCGTAGCGTCTGAAAATACCCAGATAATCAGTACAGTTGTGCCCCCATAACCAATTCATGCTGCCCCCACTCTATAAACAGTTCATTTGTGCCCCCAAGGCAGCGTGGATTGATTACATGGGTGGTACAAATGAACTGGTTATGGGGTGGGGGTTTAAAGACACAGTATTCCTGTTAGCAATAACTTCATTAAGAAGAGTTAGTGAAATAGCAGGTATAATAATCTCAGAACCATATTCTGAGGATAGGGGAGAGTGATAAGTTTTTATAATTTGTATGGTTTTATAATAGTTGATATATGTTGCTGTAAGCTGCCCCGAGCTGCCTGTGGCAGGAGGGGTGGAATATTAAATATTTTAATTAATTAATAAATAAATATTTGCAGATTTTCCAAGACAGAATAGATATTGCTTTACATCCTAAATTCCTACCTAAGATAGTATAAGTAAGACAATTGTGAGAATGTGACCCTTTTTACACGGGCCTCTTCCAGCCACGAAAACACAGATTTCTGTACAAGAGTAACGGGAACGCCACAGGAAGGCACCCCTGCCCGACAGCAAGGGTTGCAACAAAGCATGATAAGAAAGGGGGTCTTTAAGCTGCATTGGTTCCAGCCCGTTTAGGACTTTAAAGGTCAGCAATGAAAAGATGGTTTTCTAAGATCGCTGTAACTTTCCCATATGTATGTCCTTTTTCTGCAGCCATGTTACAGCAAATGTTCAGAGTAGACATGCCCACCAACCTTCCTTCCTGTACACCTCTCTCTATACGTAGAAAATCCAAGTGAATCCATCCCTTATCCCACTTCTGACCCCAGCCTTTACCCACCCCCCAAGTTTTCAGATTCCTGGTTTTCGGTTCCTGTTTCTGTTTCCAGCTATCTTTCTTTCTTCATTGAAGTCAATGCGAAATCTGTTCCTCTTGACTTCAGTGGGAAGGGGAAATGACCTGAGGAACCAAAAAACAAAACAAAATGGGTCCAGGACAAGAAGGAAAAAAAAACCTATCCCTAACTCCCTAACTCCCTGGGACATGGACTCCAGTCACCCCAAACCCCATTCCCTGGGACCCTCTACTGCCCTCAGAGGATGGGTGGAGGATCTGCGTCTCCACCCCACCCGCCAGGGCCCATCTGATGGCTGACATGTACTTACTGGTCAACGGGCCTTGGAGGATGAAGTTGAGGAGACACTGTCTCCCCATTTACTTCAATGGCAAGACAGAGAACTGAAAATCGGGAACCAAAATAGCTCTATTTTAGGACCCTTTGGTTATAAACCAAAACAGCCATTTTCAGTTTAAACTTAAACTGAAATTCCCACCCCTAGTCCCCAGGTTTTAGAAAAGTCCCCATGCAGGGAGGGAGAGCTGCCTACAGAGGATCCAGTTCTAGGCATCTTACTCCCCCCCCCTCCCCAACTCCAGTACCCCCCATGCCTCACTATCCCCCATGCCCTAGCTTCCCCTTGACCCGGTGTCCCTTACGCGCTCCATTTCAGTAGTTATGGGGACCAGTAATTTTACTTGTCTCAGGACTCCGTTAAAACTCATCACTGGGCACAGATTGATGACATGGACCTCACGACCCTTCCGTCCCCATACTGAGCATACCTCTTAAATCCCAGACTCCTTCCCAGTACATGGAGCTTATATTAATTTTCAAAGGGGCTCACAGGACAGAAAAGCCACCCCTCCCCTCCCGTCCCCTCCCCACACTTTTTAGCTAGATCATAAAAGTGAACTTCTTTGGGTTTACCTACTACATCAGTGTAAAATTCTGTTTATTGAAATATAGAATCATAAAAATGGAAGCAACCCCAAGGGTTTCTTAATCCATCCCCCTGCTATTAAGCAAGATACATAGTATTACAACATCCCTGAAAGTTGCCTGTCTAACATAATTTTTAAAGTCTGCAGTGATGGAGCCTAAACAACATTAGTTGGCAAATTATTCTAGTGAATATGTGGGAGTTAAATTTTTTTCCTAATATTTAGCCTAAATCTTTTCTCCTTTTATTAAAACCTATTATGGCTGGACCTGTCCTCAGTGACCAGAAAGAAGAGCTGGGTGGCACCATTTTACTTATAGCGGGCTTTTATGTATTTGAAAACTGTAATGCTATCCCGCCTTTATTATTCTGTGTGCTGGATTTTGCTCTGTACTAGGCCTTTTAGATAGGTGTGTGTATGGCAATATGTGTAAGGATTTAATTTTATAACACAGATGCACACCTTTGATGATGTTAGAGGAGATGGAGATGGATGGTGGCTGTATATGCTAATTCCATTTCCCACACATAGGGAAGCATTAATTAGAAATGGGAGAGGCCAGAACCAAAGAAGGGAAATCAGATACAGTTCATAAATTCCCATAATTTCATTAACATTGAGGGCACTGAAACAAAATGCCTGTGTTTTAAAGACCATTTAGTTTGAATACTGGTTCTGAGGCTTTGCCCTTTTTGCAGCCAAATCTTCATGTTTCTCAATTATAAAACTTTTTGGAAATATATTTATTCCAAGGTCCTGACTAGAGTCTAATTTTATTTGCATCCAGTTCACTCCTACTTTTAAGTTGCTTGGTAGTGTCTACTGTGGCCTAATACCAGAAGTCTTGAAAAGTGTTCCTTGTCACTGTGAAAAAGTACATCTTTGTCAGTAACTTTTTTATTGTTTTCACTTGATCACTGAATGTTTTCAAGGTTTTATCTTTTCATGTGTGAAAAAATGTCCTGCAAACAGTCACAGGTTCATGAACTCCATCAATGCAATTTCACCTTTTCCCTGAGTTGATAGTAAATCATTTGTTATTTCAGTTGTGCAAATAACACCTTAACCTAGGGATATTATTAGACCATCTGGGGGATAGTGAAAGGGATTGATCATGGACTCAGCAATAGACAGAATGTGCATTATGGCTGCCTCATCTTTCTGAAATCTTGTGTGTCAAGATCTTTCCATTTGCTTACATCTGGAGTCATACCTGCCATCTCTTCACAATGTCTTGTTAGTGCAGCCCTATCATGTTGTGGCAAGATCCATTGATAAAAGACAGAAGTAGAAGTAGTGCTGAACTGGGTCAGACCAATGATCCATTGAGCCAAGTATCCTGTCTCTGACAGGGCCAATCTCTGTCTCTTAGGACAAGTACCTAACAGGCCACAATGATCAATCCATTCCATTATTCCAGCCCCCAACAATAAGAGGTTACTGTGGCGGGGTCCCACTTGACCATGTGGTTGAGTGGTTGCAGGATCAGTGCCCCAAGGAAGATTGACAGCCATGCATAAAATTCTTAAGTTTATTCATAAATCAAGTCTCAGGCCAGACACCAGACCTCTGACCAGTTAACCTAGCTTAGCCTAGCCAAACACAGTCCAGGCTACCTAACATCAGCTTACCTCCAGTTGCCTTAAGCTTCAGGCTTCCAGCCTTCTGGCATCCAGGTCAGGAACAGCCTGTCAAGGTGTGCTCACCTTTACATAAAAGAGAAGACTGACTCTCTTCCTGGGACTAGCTTCCTTTTATGCTTCATGCCATGCCCCAAACACACCAACTCCTGCTTCCTATTCAGCAGGAAGCTGAATGTGGACCAGGAGGACTACAGAGGTAATTGGTAAGCTGGGACTGGCATTAGACTATCTTAAAGCTAAGGGCTACAAAGCTGCGATTGGGCTGATTAATCAGAGAATCCTAGATCAAACCAAACAGATGGAAATTTATCTGTTAGATTCTCAGAGGGTGGTCTCGTTGTACAAAGTTTTAGGAATCCCTTGTGGCCAATCCAGTTACCTGATCTCCTGGACAAATTTTCAATCTAGGATGGCCTTTGCCCATTTTCGCCTTAATATTTTTTCATCAGCACTGCAGGAGGGTCATTACCTGGGATTGCCCAAGGAACACAGGTTATGTCTAGTCTGTGATCTTTTGGATCTAGAAACATGTGAGCATGTTTTATTTTCTTGTCCGGCATATCAGATTCCTAGGAGTAAATTCCTACTATCTTATATAACTGGTAACCAATTTCAAACTTCAAATTTATTATTGATGGAACTCCTGAACCCCAGAGATATGCCAAAATCAAGGGCAGTGGCTGCATTTTGCTCCAGGGCAATGTATATTTGAGGAAATATCTTAAATATAAATTGAATAAGAGGAGTGATAAGCTATTTATAATGAAATTAGACAACTTTGAGAGGTATACAGTTTTTATGTTTATGTTTAGGTTTAATTTATATTAAGGAATTTATGAGATTTGTATAATGGACTGTCCTGTTACTATATATGTTTTACATTTGTTTTGTTTTATCTTACTGTGTTGTTTGTGACAACCCTTGGGTTAAACAATAAAGAATACATACATATCATGATTTTTAAAGAAATTACTCTGACATTTAAATGCATTGACTTTTCAACTACTTTACATGGAGTAAAAATGTAACACACATATAGCAGTAAGGAAATGTGAGTATTAATGCTGATGGAATAGGGCCGGGTGGGTCAGCAATGCTTTGCCCTAGCAATCTTACCCCAGCAGTGTTATGTATGACTGTTGCATCGTTTATGATAACAGGATAAATAGGAAAAATGTTGGTGTATAATATGTGTTGGATCAACCCTCTGGGCTCTATAAACAATGTCATTCATAAGTGCAAAATAAAAAAGAGGGATATTTTTGTATGTGCGTGTTGCACACATTTTGTACTGTGTACCTTGCATAATCTGTATAATGTTCTCAATATTTGGTTTAATATAGTTTGGATCTGTTTCAAGCATTTTGAGCCCTATTGGTCCAAGATCAGGTGAATTAGGTGGAAGTTACAGCCCCAAATTCTTCAACTTTCAGGGTGCAAAAATTATTTGGGTGCCTGTACCTTTAAAAGTGTCCTGACAAAAAAACCGCAGAATATTTTTCAGAGAAAAATTAGCCCAAGGTGAGTGTATTTGGCCTCATCTCTACCAACCTCAACCGAAGGACTTTCTACATGTTTCCTAAATTGCATAAAGAGGGAAACCAGGAAGGTTCATCATATCCAGCCATGGCACACTCACAGAAGCAATATTGGGATTCACAGTTAACATTCTCAAGCCACTTGCCATGCAAAGGTTCATCCAAGGCACCACTGACTTCCTCTGAAAGCTTCACAGCAGAAACAGCCTCCCACAAAGTACCATCCTGGCAACCAGGGATGTCACCTCATTATATACCAATATCCCCCACACCGATGGTATTGCAGCATGCCTCAAATACCTCCAGGACTACAGAGAACAAGCAGACATACACCCCAGACCTTCATTTTCAACAACAAACACTATTTACAAAACATGGGGACAGCCATGGGCACCAAGATCCACCCCCCCTCCATGCCAACCTTTTTATACGACACATTGGAGAAGTTTTCCTAGAAAAATGTACCACTAAACCTCTCCTGTACGTGAGATATACAGATGACATCTTTATTGGCACCTGTGCTGTTTAATGTGTACATTAATGATCTGGGAAAGGGTGTTAAGAGTGAGGTGATCAGATTTGCAGATGACACCAAGTTATTCAAAATAGTTAAAATACGAACAGACTGTGAATAACTGCAACATGATTTTACAAGACTGGGTGCCTGGGCATCTAAATGGCATATGAGATTTAGATACAGGCTTGGGGGACAGGGAGGATGGAGACCCCGTCAATGGCAATTGACAGGGAAGAGGGAGAGGAAGGATTGGGAGGGAAGATAAGGAGTTCAGTTTTAACCATGTTCAGTTTGAGTTGGCGTTGAGACATCCAGGCGGAGATATCAGAGAGACAGTTGGTGAGACGAGCTTGAACAGAGGGGGAGAGGGAAGGAGTGGAGAGATAGAGTTGAGTGTCATCAGCATATAGGTGGTATTGGAAACCGTGGGAGGCAATGAGTTTGCCTAGGGATTGGGTGTAGATAGAGAAGAGGAGAGGGCCAAAGACAGAGCCTTGGGGAACCCCAACCGAGAGGGGTAGGGAGGAGGAGGGGGAGGAGTTAGGAAGAGATACATTGAAGGAGCAGTCAGAAAGGTAGGAGGAGAACCAGTCGAGGACAGAGTCCCAGAATCCCAGGCAGTGAAGCAATTAAAGCAGGAGAGAGTGGTCAACAGTGTCGAAGGCAGCAGAGATATCAAGGAGGACAAGAATAGAGTAAAGGTGGTTGAATTTAGCCACAAGAAGATCATTGGTGATCGTAGCAACAGTGGTTTCAGTGGAGTGAAGGGGGGGGTTGAGAAGGGAGTCAAAGGTGGAAAAGAGGCATCCCAGGAGCAGGACCCAATGTGGGAGGCATAGTACTGCTGTCTAGCGAGGGAGATAGCAGAGTTGAGCGATGAGAGGCAGAATTTGAAGTGGAGGAAGTCAGAGTAGTAGTGGGATTTGTGCCAGAGGCATTCAGCAGCCCGGGTGCAGGAGCGGAGATGGCAAATGGTGGGGGTGATCCAAGGGCGAGGGTTACAGAAACGAGCTGGGCAGGAGGAGAGGGGGGCAAGGGAATTGAGGATGGAGGCGAGAGAGAGGTTGAAGATGGAGATGGGAGAATTGTGGGGGGAGGAGGAGAAGACTGAGGGGAGGAGAGGGGAGAGGGAGGAGGCAAAGTCCTGGGGCACAATGGCCTGCAGATCATGGAAGGGACAGGGAGATGAGGAAGAGGAGGGGGAGCAGTGGGAAAGAGTGAAGAAGGCAAGGAAATGGTCAGATATGGGATGGGGCTTGAAGGAGAGATCGGAGACAGAGCAGTTCCTAGAGAACACGAGATTAAGAGAGTGATCATCGGGGGGGCGCATGAGGGAGCGCAGGCAAATGAGGAAGGTCAGCAGCATCCAGGGGAACCGGGGGGCACTTCGGAGAGCTGGACATGGACACTGGAGACCGCAGCCATGGAGGGGAACACCAGTTGCAGAGGCAGAAGGGGGGCCCAGAGTGGGCTTGGAGTCACAGGCAGGGGCAGCAGTACCCCAGGAATCTGGCAGCACAGCAGTACAGCCGGGACATCAAGGCGGGAGCAGGCAATGGACCATGGCAGCAGGGGGGAGGTGGGAGCTCACAACGAGGCCAGCAACTGGGGCCCGGAAGGCACAGGGGGACTCACAGCAAGTGGCTGGGGGCCACTAAGGGGTCAGGGGCTGGGTGGCCTGCCAGGTGAACCAAGTGAGGCTAATTCAGCATTCCCCAGTGGTACCCCAGCATGGACATGTCGTGGGCGACCAGGTAGTACTCCTCAAACGGATTCTGCATGGAGAGTCCCAACTGCACATCGGAACGGGACTACTCACCTGACAGTGCCACCAGTTCCACCGCGGAGGGCTCTGACAAGCAGGAGTCAGCAGCAGCGGGCCATGGGATGTGACCCAGCACCAACAGCCAGTGATACACTGCCCCATGAGAGCGCTGGTACCCATGGGCCCCGTAAACATAGCCAAAGTAGGAAATGGCCAGGGAAGGCCCCCCCCCCCTCCACCAGACAGACCATGTAGGCAGCCAGACTACACACGGAGAGGGCAGACACGGTCTCCACCGCAGTCCACCCCACATGCGAGCACCTCATCTCTGGAATGCATCCATCAGGAAAGGGAAGCAGCCCCAGTGTCTCAGCATGCAGCTGGCAGTCACGGGCACTAACCTCATAGAAAAAGCAATGAAGGTCACAGCTCAACCTTGCATAGGCACCCAACAGGCTGTCCAGGCAGCTCGGGAGCAATTGCACAGCCGGGGTATGCCACAGGTTTCACAGGGCCATGGTCTCGCGGAAGGTTCATGTATGCGGGGCCCCATGGGGGCCGGGAGCCTGGTGGAAGCACAGCCAGCCATGGTCCAGCAAGCCAGGAACACTGACACCACGGACAGGGGGGCCCACATTCCCCAGAGGGGCAGGAGGGGATTCGGGGGAGTCCCAAGGCCAAGCGATAAGACGATGGGCCACAATGAGGCATGGCAACAGAGCGAGATGTGGGCTGTGGACCCTGCACAACTGCAGGAACCGAGCACACAGACAGGACAGCCAACGCACTAATCATGCCAGCAAGGACACAATGTTGCCAGCACAGAGGGGTGGGAGGTGATGACAGAAGGAGTGCAGCTGCCGCCAGCATGCCCGGACGCGTGCTGGTCCATGTGCAAGGCCCCATGCAGGGGTAGCAGGTGCACCCAATCGGATGCCGCTAGTGCTCTGGCTCGTCCGCCCTGCTGGAGGCATCCAGGCCAGCTTTGAGGGGGCCACCCCGGGGCTACATGGGTGCCCCCGCCCGATCACCAGGTGGCAGCCCGTGGGTGGGCCACCATGTTTCCCAGGCTATAACGGGGTCGGCTGCAACCCACCCAGGGCAGAAGGCACCATGCAGCGAGACAGGTTGGGCACCATTCGCACACCGATCAGCTGCGCATCCTGACCGCAGAGTTGCACCTGTGTGCCCGCCTGTGGGTTAGCTTGGCCTGGAGTGCTTCAAGGACCCAGGGAGCCCACCATGGCTGCAGGCACTCCCTGGCCTGGATCAGGGCTCAGAGGGTGTTCAGGGCAGACCGGCAGGCCCTGATCCGCATCCGGGACAGGGCCGCAGTGCTCGGTGAGGCAGCTGGGCACCTCCAATGGTGGAGGGAGACCATGCAGTGCACCACCCTGCTCACTATCCTCATTGCCTGGCAGGTATGGGTCACAGAGAAGACACAGGGGTGGTGGTCCCGGGCGCTGGCTCAGTGGGACAAAGCCGCCTGGAGGGCCCACTTTTGGATGGACAAGTTCACCCTACTGCGCCTTGCAGAGATGCTGACGCCTTGGCTGGAGTGGCAGCACCCCCCCCATGAGGACCCCCATCCCCATGGTCCAGCATGTGGCCATCAGGGTCTGGGGCCTCGCAATGCCCAACTCCTGCCGGTCAGTCTCCCAGCATTTCAATGTCGGGGTGATCACCGTTGCCTGTATTCTCCAGGATGTATGTAAGGCTGTGGAGGGCGTACTCCTGGACCGAGCGATCCAGCTGGTGGACCAGGTGGCCGTGATGGCCAGCTTCACAACTGGAGGGTTCCCCAACTGCATGGGCGCCGTAGACGGCACCCACATAGAGATCCTGCGCCCCTCCGCTGGGGAGGCCGCGGAGTATGTCTACAGACACAATTACCACTCTCTGCAGCTGCAGGCTGTCGTGGACCACCAGGGGCTGTTCATAGACATCTTCACGGGCAACTCTGGGCACAGTCACAATGCCTGGATCATGACCATCTCCCCCTTCTATGCCCGGATGTACCACGGGGACTTTGCGGACATGGGGATGACCCGGACAGAGGGGGTGCTAATGCCCCCCTGTATCCTGAGGGACCTGGCCTATCCTCTCACCCAGTGGCTGATGGTGTACCCGGTCTCCTGGACCCCAGAGGCGGTGCTGTACAATTCCCACCTGTGTGCAAGCAGGACCGTGGTTGAGTGAGCTTTCGGGGCTCTCAAGCAGCACTGGAGGAGCCTCGCTGGCCGGCTAGACTACACGGTGGAGACCTCGGCCCTGGTGATAGGTGCCTGCTGTGTGTTGCACAACGTGTGCGAGACTGATGGGGCAGCCCTCAAATACCCTGTGCCTCATTGCCCTCTTGGACCTGTGCCTCTGTACGTGAACGCGGACAACTGGAGGGAGTACCAGTACACCAAGTGCATCCATACCACCCTGGCCAGGCATATCAGCCGGGAGGCTGAGGCATGAGGGCGCTCAACCTCAACCCCACCACCCTGGGGTCCCCACCGGCTCCCTAGACAATCCCCTCTACAGCCATCGGTCCACCCACACCCCGGGGCCATGAACAGACCAAAGGAGGCAGTAGTGGTGCCCTGTCATTTATTATCTCACCCAAGTACATGTGCCCCCTACACCACCCCCACACCCCACTGCGCAGGTTCCGTGCCCCTCCTCAGACCTCCCTCCCTCTTCCCCTCTAAACCCGGGTCTCTGGGGCCTCCTCCTCGCCCGCCCTGTGGGTGCTGCAGAGCTCTGGGAGCTCCCCTCCCTCCTGCTGTCCATGTCCCCAATGGTGTCCTGGGAGGCCTCAGTGTCCATCAGGGCAGGTGGTGTTGGAGGCAGGACCTGGGACCTATGGGGCTCCGCTGGGTGGCTGCTCCCTCCGGAGGCCTACAGGGACCGGGAGGCGGATACGTGGCCCTGGCTGTCGGGGAGGCAGCTGGGGTGGTTAAGGAGGCAGTGGGGGCACCGGGGGGCCTGGCATGGGTCCCTGAGCAGGCAGGTTGCCCGGTGGGGTGCCTGCCATCATATAGAAACTCATAGGGTATTTTCAGACGATACGCGGGCCGTTGGCCCTGTACCGGCACCACCGGCTTCGTTCCCCGCCGGGGTCACCCCGTAACGGCACAACAGACGTGCCGAGGGGATCCCGGCGGGGAAAGTGGGAGGGGCCAGGGCCGCGCGGTGCAACGTGCGGCCGCGCAGCCCCGCCCCCTCCACGCACCCCACCGCCCGCCCTCCGAGGAGACGGGCGGGCGGTGGGGCCAATGCGACCGCTGCGTCCGGCCGATCGTGCCACGGCCCGGGATCCCGCCGGGGATCCCGGGCCGTGGCACGTTGCCAGATGTTACTTTTCCTTGGCCACGGCCCGGGGTCCATTTGACCACGCTTCCCGGGAACTTCCCCCGGCTAGCCCGGGAAGCGTGGTTCAAACGAACCCCATGTGGGGATTGACAGTGGCCAACATCTGGCGCGCCGCGAACAGATGTACGGGACACAGTGACCACAGGTGGGTATTCACCATGGTTCACCATGTTCACGTAACGTCTGAAATCACCCATAGTGCCAGTGTGCAGGAGCAGCGAGGTGCCGATGTCGTGGGACCTATCCATTTTAGTGGAATGCTCCCGCATCATCCCCTCGATGGCCTGTTCCAGCCACCCAAATGCCTCTACCTGCCTGATGTGGTCCCGGTGCTCCTGCCTCCGTTCCAGGCGCACCTTCACCTGGAGCCTCCGGTCCGTTGCCTCCGCCTGTTGCAGGGAGTGCTCTGTGACTGCCTCCATGCGATCCACAGCTGCTATCATCTGCTCCCCCTGTTCCGTGGTGGTGCGGATGATGTCCTCTGCCTGGTCCGCCCTCTGGCGCTGTACCCATGCCCTCATCTGTTGCGCTGGGGGCAAGGGTTGCTGGGGCCCCTTGGGATGGCCTGTAGAGTACACAGCAGTTATGGGGTGGTTGCCCTGGCTGGCTGCACCCTAGGCGGGGGCATGGCTTGAGGGTTAACGAGGCCCCCCATTAGGCGGTCGGTGCCCTCCCCCCCTTCCCCATCGCCCTGGCCCCACCCCCACCCCCTCGACCCGGGTCCCCCTCTCGGCTAGGGGGCCCGCCGGTGTGCCAGTCCTGGAGCAGGTGCCTTCTTGTGGGGCAGCGAGGAGAGGGGGTACCTCAGCCCGTTCCCTGACCTGGACCATGGTGCTCCCCACGAGGCGTGGGGCTACTATCGATCCCTTCATATGGAGAATGCGGTCCTGGGCATCATAGTAGGGGGTGGTCCGGGCTCTGTGTCCAGACTGCTGGTTGTTGTCCCGGATGACCTTGTACCCCCTCTTTAGCTCCTTGGCCTTCAAGTGGCACTGGCCATGTGATGCCCCAACACCTCCATGTCCAGCACTATCTCCTGGAACATGTGCTCATTGTACTGATTGAGCGCAAGCTCAAGTTGATGCTCCAAGGTCCCCCAGATGCAGATAAATCCTGGGTCTCCCGGTGCCCCCATTTCCCCCCTCTGTGGTAGGGCCGTCTCCCCCGTGGTCCCTTTGGGTCCTCCTGCTCCTGCTCCTCCTCCTCCTCCTGGGCTGCACCTGTCTCCTCTGGGAGCTCGGGCTCCTGGGCCCGTTTCTATGTCTGCAGGACATAGGGGTGGTGGTGGTTGGTTGCCGTTCTGCCCCTGTCCCGCGGCCCGCCCCTTCCCCCCCTCCTGCCATCCATCCATCCACCCAGCCCCCTTGGTGCCTCAGTGCCACTTGGTCCCCTCCCCCTTTGGTCCCCTTACCCATTTCCGGGGTGCCTCCTCCCCCAGCCCTGTCGTTGTCCCTGGGGTGGCCTGTCCCGGATGCTGCTGCTGCTGTCCCTCCACTTCCTCCATGTGCAGCACGACCACCTCCTCCTCCCTCGCTCTCTCACCCACCACTCTCCTTTCCCTTCCACCTCACTCCATCCCGCCATGTTGCCCTGCTGCTGTGTGCCCTTTAGATCTCCCTCCGCAGCCTGTATTGTTGTTGGTTGCCTGGCAGCGACACTGCATGCTTTGTCCCTGGCTGGGAATCATTTTGCTTGATTCCGGTCCATGGTTGCCATTCAGACGTTACTTTATTTTTTGTTTCCCATTGGGAATCGCATTGACCACGCTTTTGGCGGTGGTCCTGGCCGGAACTCTGGGGTATTTTCAGACGTTACAAGATCACAGTCAACCACAGTCAATTCCCTGTGGTGGCTGCGATCACAGAACGTCTGTTGGGGGGAACGGATGTTCCCCTCCAGATGTTACCACGGCGGGGAATCACTTTCGCCATGCGAGCAGCCGAAGTGGCGGGACCGGCGGCGGTCGTGTGGTGAAGGCGATTCCCTGCTGTGATGAACCCTGCCATCACTTCTGGATGGCAGCCACAGCCTGGAATCCCTGTAGGGATTCTGGCCCGTAGCCAAATCGGGCGAGCGCTGCAGCCGCATTGGCTGCAGCGGCTGCCCATCTCCCCAGAGGGTGAGCGGCGGGGAGCGTGGAGGGGAGGGGCCGTGTGGCTGCACATTGCACCGCGCGGCCCCGTCCCCTCCCTGATTCCCCGCCGGGATCCCCCGGCATGTCTGTTAGGGCATGATGGGGTCATCCCGATGGGGGATGAATTTATTGTTTTCGTGATGGGGCCAATAGGCCCCGTCACGTCTGAAAATACCCTGGAAGCATTGTTGATTTTGACCCTTGGTAGCTATTGACTGTAGTGAACATCTGACAGCTGCTGAACAGACGTTCAGGGTGCTTTGGCCCCGCTGCGGGTTTGACCGTGGTTCACTGTGGTTGACTGTGATCTCGTAATGTCTGAAAATACCCAGAGTCATCTAGCTGAAGCAGATCTCAGCAGCATGCAAAGCTCATTCCCCCCTGCACAGCTCCTTCCAGCCGCCCTCCGGGCTGCTCTGTCTTATGGAGTTAGAGGTTTATAAAATCTTGAGTGGTGTGGAACAAGTAGATAGGGAATGGTTATTTACCCTCTCAAATAGTACTAGAACTAGGGGGCACTCCATGAAACTAGCTGCCGGCAGGATTAAAACAAATAAAAGGAAGTACTTTTTCACTCAACGCATAATTAACCTATGGAATTTGTTGCCAGAGGATATTTTGGACCAAAAAGATAATGGACTTCAACAGATTCTACTTTTGGCATTCATTTCACCCAGGGTGACCACTGTATTGAGAACCTCTCTGTCCTGGTTTTAAAAGGTAACCTATGCAACACCTTTAACAGGTGATCTTGGGAACAAGAATTCATAGCTCTGGTAGATACTAAAACTAATGGACTAAATTTGGACATAGGCTTCACAATCCACTAGAAAAAATTGTTAATCATATCATTGCCCACAGTCAAAGTAACTTAATCTTTACTTTGTTGTATTCCCCCTTTTAAAATTGCTGCTTCTCCTCCTCTCTCTAAATACTATTCAGTCTATTTTATACATAGGTTTCTTGCCATTCAGTAATTTGTATATCCTATCACTGTCTCAGTTACAGGTAACTTTAAGTATTTTACAATTAATAGCTACCCTTTGCTGCATTTCTCCTTTTGCTTTGCATTCCCCTCCCGATTTCATTCTCTCCTCTCCCTGCCCTCCCTCTAAAACAATGCAAACCTGCCCTATATCCCACCTCACCCTTTATTCTTCTGTTTTGCTGTTTCTTGAAACATTACAGTCATTTGTTTATCCTATCAATGTCCACAGTTATGAATAACGTTTAGTTATTTACTATCAATAGCTACTTATTGTTGTATTTCTATCTCCTCCCCACCTCGTTCTCCTCTTCCTTGCCTCTCCCTCTGAGTTCAATGGATACATACCCCAGCACTGTATATACCTCTGCTTTGTATTTGTTTCTTTGTTTTGTAACCCCAGACCTGCCTGATGAAGGGTCCTGTGAGGTCCTAAAGCTTACATACCTCCACCAAATGTAGTTGGTCCAATAAAAGATATCATTTTACACTTTGTCTCTATTGCCTACACAATTCCTAGCTTCCCAAGCTCTCCTAACTGTGAGGATGGTGTCAATAAATACCTACAAGTCAACTTCATGGAGTTTTCCTTCTTCTATACTTGAGTATTAGGCACCCTCTAAGCTATTTTTTTAAATTTCCACAAGAGAATATGATTAGCCTACTTATTCCCCTCAATATATTTTGTTCTTTTTAATTATTTTAATTCTATTTGTAGGGATTTAGTATTTACAGTATTATTCCATTTTCTTAGAGGAGTTCCATTGCTAATATTTAGTTTACTACTCAGTCCTGTTGACCAAGGAATTTTATTTCTATCCTGTCCAATGTATTCATTCAGTTTATTTCTCAGTCTGCTCACTGATGTGGACATTTCAGTGCCGCCAGTACTGACACTGGATGTCGCCAATGAGGAAAACATACTGAGGAAACCAGTCTTGCTGGATTCCCTTCACTCCCTTGGCTTTTGTGGCTCTGTCCATAACTGGTTCTCCTCCTACCTCTCTGACCGCTCCTTTAATGTGTCTCTCTCCAACTCCGCCTCCTCCTCCTTCCCCCTCTCAGTTGGTGTTCCTCAAGGCTCTGTTCTTGGCCCTCTCCTCTTCTCGATCTATACCTCATCCTTAGGCAAACTCATTGCCTCCCATGGCTTCCAATACCACCTCTATGCTGATGACACTCAACTCTATCTCTCTACTCCCTCTCTCTCTCCCTCTGTTCAAGCTCGTCTCATCAACTGTCTCTCTGACATCTCTACCTGGATGTCTCAACGTCAACTCAAACTCAACATGGCTAAAACTGAACTCCTTATCTTCCCCCCTCATCCTTCCTCTCCTTCCTCACTGTCAATAACTATTGATGGAGTCACCATCCTGCCTGTCCCCCAAGCCCGTAGCCTAGGCTTCATCTTTGACTCAGCCCTTTCTTTTAAACCCTACATTGACTCTGTTGCTAAATCCTGTCGCTTCTCCCTCCATAACATTGCTAAGATTCGCCCTTTTCTCTCTGTCTCGTCTGCCAAAACTCTTGTTCATGCTCTGGTCATCTCTCGCCTCGATTACTGTAACCTCCTTCTCACTGGCCTTCCCCGGTCTCACCTTTCTCCCCTCATCTCTGTCCAAAACTCTGCTGCCAGGGTCATCTACCTCGCCAGTCGCTTCGACCATGTGCAGCCCCTCCTCTCTTCGCTTCACTGGCTTCCCCTTCCTGAACGAATCCTGCACAAGCTCCTAGTCTTCACCTATAAAGCTCTTCACAACCTTGCTCCCCCCTACCTCTCTGCACTTATCGCCCTCCATACTCCAGCCCGTGCACTTCGCTCCTCCTCTGTCCCTTCTCTCACCCTTCCACGCCTTCCCTGCTCCCCTAAGCGCCTTCGTCCCTTCTCACTTGCTGCCCCCCATGCCTGGAACTCCCTCCCTGTCCACATCCGCCTTGCCCCCTCCCTTCATACCTTCAAATCTCTCCTTAAAACTCACCTCTTTCGCTCTGCTCTGTCTGACTCTTTATCCTGCTGAGCCACTATTTTCTATACCTATGGTCTGTTTACCCTTATCCTTGCCACATGGACCTGCCTGCTGTCATTCTCATCGTAACCAAGCCAAGTACGTGCACTTGAGACCTTGCATTTTCATGAATGTTAGACCCCTTGTGTCTCTCCCTCTGTTCCCCTTCCTATGTCTCTCCCCCAGCTCCTGTCTCTCAGATTGTAAGCCCTAGGGGCAGGGACCATGTCTATTTTGTTACTTTGTAAAGTGCCAGGTACACTGCTTGCACTATATAAATATTTGTTAATAAATAATAATAATAATAATAATAATAATAATAATGAACATGAATTCTTGGATGTAGGTAAGGGAGCTAGAAAGATTGCTATGATGTTATTTAACTATTCCTGCCTGTCCATGAAAAGGTAAAATCAAGAGTGTGGTTTTACCAATCACCAAACTTAGGTCATCTTTAAATGGTCATAGCCATAGGGCAAGTTCGTGTGCATTCAGGGGAGTGCACATGCACTTCCGGTGAGTGAAGGGGTCATCAGACAAGCCGAGATAGGTGTGTGCTGTGTGTGTGCCCCTGCCCACACACTGCTCATTCATGCCCCTGCACGGAGCATCCCAGGTTTTTCTGCAATGCTCCATGCGTGGGCATGAGTGGGTGGTTCATGGGTCATGCACACACACACACCATCTTCAGACAGGAGCTTGGGTGGGTGGGCACATCCTATGTGAAAATTAGGGATGTCTGAACGCGGTTTGGACGTTCGGGATTTGGCCCGAACTCAGCCAGTTTGGGCGCCTGAACCAGACACCGGAACCAAACTCCAAACCCCCCAAACGGTTTGGGTGCGTTCAGGTTATTTCGGGTGCGTTCGGGTGGGAAAAACCTGACTGGCAGGCCCAGGGAGGAGGGGGCAGCTGAGGAGCAGACTTCCTGGCTCCAGGGTAGGAGAGAGGCTTGGACTAGAAGCCAGCCTGACCAATCACCATCCCTCTTTTCCTCAGACCACTGGCTTGGCAGTCTGCAATTGGCTATGGGCTAGACTACACAGACACAATGGGGATTGTGGTAAGGCGAGCGCAGCAAGTAACAAAGGTAATATCCCTCCCCACCTTCCAATTCGTTCTGAGCTAGCCACTGCTCCTGTCAGCAGGTGTTTTCAGAAGTCTCCCTCTCCCAGAAGTTTGTGTTCCTCCCAATCCATTGCCATCCTCATCCTATTTCACCCATTTCCACACATTTACCTCCATAGTGGCTGCATCAAGAAGCAGCCACTCTAGCCCCAGGTCCCACCCTCAGGGTTCTCGGGCCTACCTTTCAGACAGGGAGGGCTGTTGTTCCACTTCATACAGAAGCTGCCACTCTAATCCTAGGACCCACTGTCAGGGTTCTGGGGCCATCATTCCGCTGATGGGAAGCTGTAATTCCACAGCATCAAGAAGCATCAACTCCAGCACCAGGACCCACCATCAGGGTTCTGGGGCCTGCATTCAAATCATGGGGGGCTGTCCATCCACATCATCCAGAAGCTGTCACTTGAGTCCCAGGACCCACCATCAGGGTTCTGAGGTCTACATTACAGGCAGGGAGGGTTGTCATTCCACTTCATATAGAGGCTGCCACTCTAGTCCCAGGACCCACCATCAGGTGGCTGCTGCCAATGCCACCTCTGCTGTCCCACGGGTGCTGTGCAATGCAATGCAATGTCTGCTGCTACTGCTTCTGCTGCCTCTGCTGTGCCATGGATACTGTGCCCCAGTAATGCAATGTCTACTACTGGGTGGCCACGTGATTCACCACTGGGAAAGGCTTGAACAATTTGCAGAAGAACTTGTTGAGATCCCACAAGTAGGATGCAAGCCTGCAATGCCCGGACAAGTAGGGGTGCCAGGCCAGCCACCAAGCCCCAAGACTTCCTGGCCTCTTCTGCTGCTTCTGCCACTGGGTCTCACACAGTCAGCCATGCCCCCCATGGGCACCCCCAGGGGCCAAGTGCTGAGTCTGCCTGTCTGGTCAACTCAGGGTGCCAAGCCCCAAGCCTTCCCGGTCTCTTCTGATGCTGTGTCTCCGATGGCCTACCATGCCCCCACGGGCACCCCTGGAGTGCACCAAGCCTCCAGGCAGCTGAACGTTCTGAATGTTCGGGGGGCAAACTCCGTGGGACCAAACCTACGAATCTGAACTAAGTTTTCAAACCAAACGGCCAATGGCTGAACATCCAAACCCCATTCTGTCTGCACAACCCTAGTAAGAATGACCATCATTTTCATTAGGGATGTGCGGACACTGGGGGGTTCGGTGTTCGGCCCGTTTGGGGTTCAGGCAACCTGAAACTGTTCAGGTTCTGGCTGTTCAGCCTGAACCGGTTTGGGGGGGCCAAACCCGTTTGGTCGGGGGGAACCCGGTTTTCCTTCCTCCCTTCAGGCTGCATGGGTAGAAGGGGCTCCGTGACTCACCCCCCCCAGCCCAGCCTCATAAAAAAAAAATTAACACCCCACCCCATGGATTGCCCTACTTGGTGGTGCTTGGGCTCTGGCCCTGGGTCCAGTGGCAGTGGCAGCAGTGGGTCCAGCAATGCTCCAGAGTGCTTCAGGCCTCTACTAGGCCTTCCAGGTCATGTGACCCATCATGTGACCCGGAAGGCCTAGTAGAGGCCTGAAGTGCTTTGGAGCACTGCGGGACCCGCAGTCGCCGCTGCCGCTGCTGCCACCACTGCCACCACCGGACCGTGGCCAGAACCCCAGCACCTTCAGGTAGGGTGATCCCTGGGGTGGGAAGTTTTTGTTTTTTTTACGAGGCTGGATAAGGTGGGGAGGGAGATGAGCCCCAGTGTCCCTTCCACCCATGCAGCTTGGAGGGGAGAGGGAAAACCAGATTCCCTCCTGTCCCCCATCCCCCACCTGAACAGGTTCGGAACCCAAACTTTGTTTGGCCAGTTTGGTCAGGGGGCAGTTCATGTTTGGGGTGTTCGTGAATGGACCGAATACCCCGAATTCGGGCCGAACACCGAACCCCTGAACCATGTTCAGATATCCTTAATTTTAATATTATCAGGTGAAAAGAGAGTGGAGCTGGCTGAGCATTCTTGCTTTCTAGCTGTTTTTCTCTTCACTCCTTAGGGTTGGATTAGATTTCAAACAGATATGAAGAAATATCCCAGTCCTGTACCTACAAGAGATTGGGGGAGGGATGTGAGAAGGTGCTCAGTCTCCTAGCAAGATTTTTCTAAGAAACAATATATAGGTTGTCTAAACATAGGTCTAAGCAAGACCTCTTCGGCAATAGTTTCAAAATTTTTGCCTGTCTAACTCCATCTGAGACTTGAATAAAATTCCAGGACCTCCCCAAAGACCCACAAAGATATCTACAGTATTTCAAATATCTAACAGATGATGATCTCATGCACAAATGGCACGATATCATTTGGGGTCATGGACCACATTCTGGAAACCACTGGTTTACACACATGGGAACAAAGCTATGTATAAGCATGTGCTTTAGTTTAGTGCATTGCCAGTTGTCTACAGCTTTTTGACTGCATGTACGTGGTACATAGAGGTGTGCACCAGGGTCTTATATTGTTTTCATTTTCATATTCGTTATTTAAATCTGTTGTTTTTTCTTTCATAAATATCAAATAGTTGTGTTCGTTTTTGCCTTCGTTTTCATTTTCCAAAACATTTTCAACTGTACCTTTTTTGTTTTTTATTATATTTGGCTGACTCTTGGAGAGATTGTACCTCTAATGGAAGGCATTAATTGTACCAAATTACAAAAAGATTGAATAAAGGAATACAATTTTATAAGCAGTTGAATTATATTATTTTACAAAAATCATCATATACAATCTTAGCTGTAACTTCATTTAATGTAGATGAAACTTGGCAAGTTTACACCCCTTCCTATATTTACTATCCCTTCCAACATTCAGAAGGAGTGGATAAAGGGTCCTTGTGATATAAGCAATAAACTTATAAATGTATGTCTGACTATAACATCTTTGTAGTTCAACCAGTTTACATGAAATTTGGCAGGGCTGTATATAACACTTTCATGATCATCTCTACCAAATATTAGAAAAGTGTTATAAAGGGTAACAATTTTATTTATTTAAATTTTTAATTTTATATAACTTTTTTATCCCGCCCCTCCTGCCCTTTCATGGCTGCCTGGGGTGTCGAGGAACAATATAAAAACAATTTAAAACAGTTAAAAATTCATAAAATGCGGGGGGGCGGAACACACAATAAAACCTCTGCCCACCCTACCCCTTCCCCTCGCCAAAGGCCTGGCAGAATAGCCAGGTCTTACATAAACATTGAAATGACAGGAGAGTGGGGGCCAACCAAGACTCCTCTGGGAGCAAATTCCACAGCACAGGGGCTGCCACTGAAAAAGATCTAACATCGGTGGCCACCCACCTCGCCCAGGGAACCTCCAAAAAGGATCCCATGGATGATCTCAAGGGTTGCACAGGCACATGCGGAGTGAGGCGGTCCCGCAGATAAGCAGGGCCCAGGCCATGAATGGCTTTAAAGGTTAGAACCAGCACCTTGAAACAGGCCCGGTGCTTTATAGGCAGCCAGTGCAGAACCCAGAGCACAGGTGTCATGTGCTCCCTGCATCCTGTCCCCATAAGGAGACATTCCACGACATTCTGCACCAGTTGAAGCCTCTGGACCAGCTTCTTGTGCAGCCCCACGTAGAGCGTGTTGCAGTAATCCAGCCTCGAGGTGATGAAGGCATGGATGACAGTGGTGAGGTTGGAGTCTGAGAGATATGGCCGAAGCCACCGGACAAGATGTAACTGCGAAAAAACACTCCCCACCACAGCCACAACCTGAGATTCCAGGCTGAGCTGTGAATCAAGGAGCACAGCACATGCAGAGAAGGAGCCTATGCCAGGGATTCTCTTACGTGTCACTGTGGTATAAGATCGGTTTGTGATGCCAATTGGCCAGCATAAATGTCAACCAAATATCCTCATTCTGTGCTGTGACCATCCCACCATCTCTCCCCCACTTCTTCCTGGGAAGTTAGAAGCATCTGCTTAGGAAAGAGCCATTAGAGATTCTCTTATGTCCTCTGTCACAGTGCTGCAGGATGTGATTGATTGTCATGATAACTGGCCAGCCTGGATGTGTAAAATGTGTCTCCCGATTTTTGAGATGCTATACCCAAAGTCCCAGTTATGTCCCAGTTATTCTATGCCCACCTCAGGGCCGCCCTCTATGCCCACCTCAAAGCCACAACCGATTGGTCCTGTAAAACTGGAAGCATGCAGTAATTGACCAGTGAATGTGTCCGTAAGTATTTCAGGTTGTTCCACATCCTCCCTCCTACAGCCTCCCTCCCTCTGACATGCCAGGTGCCTGCCTCTGATTGGCACTGCATGTGCTGCTATTTATCTGGATAATCTTCTTCAAGGAGACAACTTTAATAGCTTATAAAATTGGGTCCCTTTATTAAATTGACCTGTAGTTTTACAGAGATGGCAAGGAAAGTATATGATACATTCCTGCCAAATATCCTGTAAACATTATGGAATATACAAATGTTACAGCTGGAAATGTATTTTAAAGTTAATGTCTTTCACCACCTGGACCCTATATCCAAAATTTCTGAAAATTGGCAGGAGTGTCAAGTTTGTGGAGGGACATAGATAGAAGCTAGAGAAGTTGTAGCCATGAATGTGTATGTAGCTTTTTGTAAAATCACAACTTTCAATTGCTTCTTAAATTGGTTTCCTTTATCTAATCTTTCTGGAACTTGGTACACATAGTGCCCTCCCTTGGGGGCACAACCTTTCCAGGTTTCATCAGAATTGAATATGAAAAAAAAGATTATAGCCGTAAATACGTTTTTCAGTGTTTTCCCTTTATTTCAAAAATAAAATGTCATTTTAATTTCTACTTTTATTATTATTATTTATCAATTTTTGTTAATCCAATAACAATAAAAATAACCATTTTCACTTGTAATAAGAAAAATGACATGCACACCCCTATACGCATATAATACTTTCCTAGCACTAGGGCTGAAAGAAGATCTTGACGATTGAGAAAATCTCATTGAGAATGGGGCTCTCAATGAGGTTTTTCTGATTGAGAACAAGCCAAGAATTGGACATTCTCATTCTCATGAGATTCTTGGAGGAAAAAATTTAACCCTGTACGCATGTGTAAAATGGCCACTGGGGCCATTCTGCCCATGCACGGCCCTTTTCCAAGACGGTGCAGACTGCATCAGTGCCATTTTGGAAAAGGACTGCTGATTTCCAAAATGGCATCACTGTAGCCTTCATCATCTTTGGAAAATGGCCAAGCATACCCAGAGCAGTTCTGATGGCCATTTTATTCATGTGCAGAGCATTCCAGATCCACCTCCCCCCCCCCCCCGAGAATCTTGCATGATTCTCGGAATATCAGTGAGATCCTCCCAAGATTCTCGTGAGATTCTCACAAGAACAAAACACATTCTTGTTTTAGTCCTACCTAGGACCTTCCCCCAGCTTCCTTCACTTCTGCCAGAGTTTGGCTACAGGACTGGAATACCCCTTTTAAGATGTATAGTACAACAGGAAAAATAAAATGTCTGTATTAATATTCTAAATACTACACAATTTTGAAAGAAACAAGTCTCAGTGCCTCTTATGTCAATTCTAATTTTTTTCTCTGAAGAATCTCATAGCAATCCTGTGATCATACAACATCACTAAATAAGGCAATACTTGTAGATGAATGAGTGGTTTACTGTTACAAGACTGCATTGGTCTACCATATTTTTTGATCCAGTAGGCACTGGTAAACTAGCGCATCACTAAATAATGGCATATGGGAGAAAGGTTTTACTGAATGTGTTATTTGTGGAAGCACAGTGGTCCACCTGAAAACTTGGTTCTCAAAGCTTTAGGAATAATATCTGTCTAACATCGTAAGATCATGCTTTATACGTAAATGTAAAACTTAAATTGTGGATCATCTATTGTATAGATAAATCAATGTCATAACTGTGAAGGTAATTTAGAGCTCATAAACACTCCTGATATTTCAATTCTTATGCTCCAGTGTGACATCTTTTATTAACAGTTCTTATTGTAATGAACTGAAAAACTATATACTGTGGAGTTTTTCTGCTTCACTGGTATCATTGATGGGTATAGATTATTCAGACTTCTCACCCATACAGTATTTCCTATTCTTTTAATTCTATTTTTTCTCATGTGTCTATCTTTTTTTGTATGTCATCTTTAATATTATTAACCATTATTAATTTTCTCTAAATTGCCCTCATTTAGGCTTCCAATATTTTTCCTAAAACATATCATTATCTAATCTCCAATATATGCTTCCTAAAACATAGCACTATGTTAGAGGAATTTCATGGGCATTCTGCAAAATATCTCTCTCTGGCATTTTTCATATGAGATGCCACACACACCCCCATCGCCCGTGACTGTGGGGGCGTCTGTGTAACCACAGTTGGGGATGAGTCGGAGTGACTCCTGCACTACACCCACCTCCACCCATCACCCACACACAAAGGCACTGGGGAAAACGGAGGTGCCTCTGTGCGTAGAAATGAGTGGAGGTGGGTGTAAGTCCAGGTGCCAGGCCACACATGGGCCACCACCTCCACCCATCCTCTATGAACTACGTCACCTCCTTGGTCCATTTTAAAAGGGCCTAACTGGGTGCTTTTAGACTAGCACCTCCCCACTCACTACCCACCCTTCCCCATTATACATATTCCAAGACACCCATAGGGCACCATGGCAGCCCCTCAACATGTATAGTGTGTGGATGGTGGGTGGGTAGTGGGTGGGGAGGTACTTGTCTAAAAGTACTCTCTATGGGCATTCTCACACAAGACACTCTCCACCCACTACCCACCCCCTATACATGTTTCAGGGCTGCAGTGTTGCCCTATGGATGCCCTGTAAACATGTATAGTTAGTGGGAGTGGGTGGAGAGTGTCTTGTGTGAAAATGCCTTCTCTCTCGCTCTCTGGCCTTTTTCAAATGGACCGCTGTGGGTGGGGGGATGGGTGTGTGGTCACGGTGGGTGGAGGTGGGTCTGTGCCCATTACCATGGGCACACACTCATCTCAATCCACCTCCACCCATCTCCATGCATGGAGCTACCAGGCCGGTTTTACTTGGACAGAAGTGGGTGGGGGGAATGGGTGTTTGACCTCGGTGGGTGGAGGTGGGTGGGTGTCCTTTTACATGGAAACACTCCCACTTCCACCCACTGACACGCATCTCCACGCATGGGGCCTCCTCTGGTTTTCTGGAGCGCCCTGTGCGTGGAGATGGACGCTCCCCCCCCATGGACGCTCTTCCTATGAGTGCCTGCACCCATCCCCCTCACACCTGCTGCAGCATTCTCACAGGTGCCCCCCCACCACACACATGTGCGGGAGGGGGGTGCCCATGTGAAAAATATCTATCTATCTCACTCTCTCTCTCTCTCTCTCTCTCTCTCTCACACACACACACACACACAGAGACAGTGTTCAAATGGCCACACCAACTGGCCTAAGGCAACACTCAAAAAATCAGAAGCAGAACAGGCTGTGTAACAAGATTTTTATGTCATATCGACAGGTTGAATAAGCTGTTGTGCAGATGGACATTAAAATCTGTTATGGGTTTGGAACAGCACCTCTTTGGATTGGATTTCATCACTGCTTCTTGTACACTGATAAACATACATAGTGTCCAAATTCAGTAGCCAGAGTGATTTGTATTTTAAAATGGAAGGGAAAAGAACTACCCCAAGTATTTTTGCTCTTTTAATTTTCTAATGGAATGCTAGATTTCATATCCAGGGTAAATAATAGTCCTGAGAAATAGATGATCTCATATTCCAGGTGGAGAGCACCCAAAAAATGGACATCTTCACAAGATGGTACACATCTTCACAAACTTGGACAGCTATAAGCAAGCAGAGGTGAAAATAGGATAGCTATGTGATTTGACAAATCAGATACTAGCTTTCGAGGATGCATGCCTGAATAATAGAGAATTGCTTCTGGGGAGGGAACAGGACTGGTCTCCCATGGAGTTACACCAGGGAGGAAATGGGAAAAGAAAGTTCCTCCAGGAGAGCAGGGAAGGCTCTCCGTAAAGGGAAATGCTCCTCTCCACACAGGAGACCAGGTGCCCATGTGGAAGTCAGTGGAAGAAGTCCCAGCAGGGAGTGCTGAACCAGGGGGAAGGCTTCTGATAGATTGCGTGAAGCAGATGCCTTGCCTAGATCAAGTGGATCACATGCACCATAAATCTGGCCACCCCTATTCTAGAGGCATTCTCCATTTGAAATATAGGAAATTCGATTAAAATAGGCAATCTATCTAAAATCCAATTTTACTCTCACTTGGCCCACAAAAGTATCCTTAAACATTTAAACAAGAAAAGCAACTCAAGGCAAAATAGTATGGTGATATTTTTTATTGAAGCAGCTTCAGTTAGTGGAGGTTCAAGCTTTCTGAAGTCATAAGGTTCTTTGACAAGCATGTCAGGACTCAGAATTGCAGGTTGAGCAAAACAAAGCAGGTGTTTATAGTGAGTGAACAGGAACAATGGAAACAGAAGGGAGGAGGGGAGAAGAGTGAAAGGTGTGAAAGAGACTTAAGGAGGTGGTATATACATTTGAAAAGGTGGAGAACAACTCTTTTCCTGAAACTTTCAAAAGGTTGAAAAAGAGTTCTATTGAATTCGCTTTACTCTTTGGGCTTCCGTGGCTCTGTCCTTGACTGGTTCTCCTCTTACCTCTCTGATCGCTCCTTTAAAATCTTGCTCTCTGAGTCAAACTCCTCCCCACTCCCCCTTTCAGTTGGGGTCCCCCAAAGCTCTGTCCTCGGCCCTCTCCTCTTCTCTATTTACACCCTGTCCCTTGACAAACTTATTGCCTCCCACGGATTCCAATATCATCTCTACGCTGATGACACTCAACTCTATCTTTCTACCCCCTCTCTCTCCTCTTCTCTCCATTCATGCCTCGTCAAACTGCCTCTCTGATATCTCCGCCTGGATGTCCCGACGTCAACACAAGCTCAACATGGCCAAGACTGAACTCCTCATTTTTCGTCCCTCCTCTTCCTCTCCCTCTAACCTGCCCATCTGCATCGATGGAATCACCATCCATCCTCTTCTCCAAGCCCGTAGCTTGGGCTTCATCTTTGACATGCACCTCTCTTTTAAACCTTACATTGACTCTGTTGCCAAATCCTGCCGATTCGCCCTCCATAACATTGCTCGGATCTGCCCCTTTCTCTCTACGTCCTCGTCCAAAACCCTTTTTCATGCCTTGGTTATCTCTCGCCTCAATTACTGCAACCTCCTCCTTGCTGACCTCCCTCGCTTTCACCTGTCCCCCTTTATCACAATCCAAAACTCTGCTGCCAAGGTCATTCACTCTGCCCATCGCTTCGACCATGTGCAGCCTCTCCTCTTCTCTCTTCACTGGCTCCCCCTTCCTGAACGTATCCTGTTTNTTCAAACACTCCACAAACAAGCTCCTCCTTACCTCTCGAACCTAATCTTCCTACGCACTCCTGCTCATGCTCTCTGCTCTTCCTCTGTCCCCTCCCTCACTCTCCCTCATTTCTCCTGCTCACCTAACCACCTTCGACCCTTCTCCCTCGCTGCCCGCCATGCCTGGAGCTCCCTCCCTTCCCACATCCACGTTGCCCCCTCCCTCGGCTCCTTCAAATCCCTCCTCAAGACCCACTTTTTCCTCGCTGTCTTTCCCAATGCCTGCTATTCATTCCCCATATACTTACTGTCTGCCCTCCTCTGCAGACTGCTGCAATCAACCTGATTGTAACCAAGCCAAGCACACGCACCTGAGATTTCGCATCCGCCTGAATGTTTGTTTATCATCTCCTCTGTTTCTCCCACTGTCCCATCTCCCTGTCTCCCCCGCCTTGTCTTTTAGATTGTAAGCCACAGGCAGGGACCATGTCTATTTCTATGTTCTGTACAGTGCCAGGCACATGACTGGTGCTATATAAATGTTTATAATAAAATAATAATAATAATAATAATAATAATAATAATAATGAGCAGTATGGTCTGTTAGCCATTTTGGTGCATACTTCCATTATTTATTTATTTTTTTAAAAAATTATTTGAAAATGAATGAAAGAATGAAAATGCCACTTGTTTATTCATTTGATTTTGGGGTTGAGTTACTAAAACAAATAGAGCTCCATTTGTTTTAGTAACTTAAAAAATGAAAATGAATTGCACACATATACTAGGACTAAGCAAATAGGAAGTGTTCCCATTCCATAGAGAAATGCCAACCTTTGGGGAGTGCTTGCAAGTGTTCACCTTTCATCAGTCTCTGATGATTCTATGCTTGTCATTGCTGATATCGGTGCCTGTGATTTTCTGTCATTTAATCACTTTCTGGCAGTTTGATCACTTTCTGGCAATTTTTATTCACTTTCTGGGGCTTTCCAACACTTTGGATAACTTTTATGGGAGTTTTACAGCACTTAGCTAGCATTTTTGTGTCTTTGCAGCTGCCAGGGGTACATGTGGGGTGCACACAGGGCTTGGGATCAGCCCCATAGCAGCTATGTTTAAGTAGTGAAAAATAATGACTAATAGCAAAGAGAGTGAAAAAGCTGGAAAGTTTCCATGTCGTGCAAAACCGGAAAAAGCAGTTGTTGCAATTTATTGTTTCAGACCTAGTTCTTACTCCATCCTCCCTCTTGTACTCCACCCTTTCAAATTTAGACACCCCCTCCTTAAGTCACTTTTGCTCCCCTCCCCTCTTCTGTTGTCATTGTTCCCAGTCAGTACATACCCTTAGTTTGATTTGTTCACTCTGCAGTTCTGACTCCTGGCTTCCCTGATGAAGGACAATGTGAGGTCTGGAAGCTTACACCTTCACTAACTGAAGCTGCTCCAATAAAATATATCATTATAATAATTTTTCTCTGTTTGCCTATATTTGGGACCAACACAGCAAATATACTCTAACCAAGAAAGGATTATAGAGATGCCAGAAAATTCAAGTGTGCATTTAACTCATTTCCCGAGTTTGGATTTTTAAAATCTGTAATGTCGTTCTTAAGTTATGATGTTTTCAAGTTCCTATGTTATCCAATGGACAGAGTGAAATTTTGAAATAACATCAAGATGTATGTGAGATTATATGTAAAATAAATGTATGTATGTTTTATGTACATTTCCCTTACATTATCCTATAGAAGAGAATGGGTGTCCATGCATAGGATATAGGTAGAAAGATTATATGTAGATACTACACATATTCAATACAAGTACATATGGATACCCTGTCTCTTCTTTTCTCTATTTATTATATTATTATTACTAATATTTCATATCCTGCCCCCTCCTGCCCCAAGGCAGGTCAGGGCTCTGTACAAGTATAATAAAAACACATATAAAACACACTATAATAAAAATACAATATAAAATCTAAATAAGATATCACAATATAAAAATACAGTAACTGAATGGTGCTAAGAAACGTCCCCCCCAACCTAACCTACCCACACAGTACCCACCTCCCCCACCAAAAGCCTGGTGGAACAACCAGGTCTTATATTGTCATAGAAAGGAGGGGAGATCGGTCCAGATGGACCACCACTGGGAGGGAGTTCCACAGCCTCAGAGTAGCCAGTGACAATGCCCTCCCCATGGTTGCCACCAGGGAGACTCGGGGGACCTCGAGAAGGACGTCCCCGGCTGACCGCAGGGGCCGATCTAGAATGCAGGGGGTGAGGCAATCCCACAGGTAAGTGGTGTCCAGATAATGTAGGACTTTATAGGTAAGAACTAACACCTTGAATCGGACCCAGAAGACTATAGGCAGCCAGTGCAGTGAGCAGAGCACTTATGTGCTCACAATGTCCCATCCCCATAAGGAGACAGGCCATCACGTTCTTTATAAACTACAGTCTTTGGACCATCACCAAGAGTAATCTCTATGGGTAAAGTCACCATCAGACAGGATTGGCCTGACCCCCCACCCGCCCTGGGGAGGGTGAATGCAGCCGCCACACTTTGGGCCGGTGGAGGGAGCAGACCACACAATCTCTCCTGACCCTTACAGGAAAACAGGGTGAGCGCCTCGGGCCACAGTTAAAAGCCAGCCACCCCCCAGATTGACTGAAGAGCCATCAGCACACACAGACACCCAGCCACACCCCACCCACCATCCCCCAGCTTGCCCACTATCGTGCCCCTGGCTGTGATGTGGATGCACAGGAATGGTGAACTGGGTCTGCTGTTCTATGGTGCCAGTGGACCCCATTGTGGTATGGGTTTGCACAGACGCAACCACACTGGAGGGGGCCCGTTATCCCACACCAGGCACTTTTTACCCAGGTTCAGCAACAGTAACATGCCATGTAATATGTCATCAGCCTTCTTGGGTAGATGCATCAAATAGCAGCCGGATGATCACCCCGGGGCACTAGGACAGAGCTGGGTAAACAGCTGGTGGCCACCTGCCATACGATTCACTGTATCATGGGGTAAAGTGGCCCGATGTGGGGTAATACTGCCCAAAGTGGGATAACCTTTTGTGTGGTCTTACCCTATGAGAGGGTACAGGGAGATGTACATACCATGCACATATGTTTATTAGCCTTTTAACATTTTGGTGAGTATGTAAAACCTGGCTGTTCACCCAGGCCTTTGGGGAGGGGGGAGGGGATGTTAGGGGTTTTTAATCTCCTCTACCCTTATTTATTGTTTTATTTTGGCCTAGCCCTGTTTTTTAATATTATGATGATTATTTAAAATTTATATTATTGTATTTTTTAGGGATTGGAGAAGAGAAGGGAGTTTGGAAATTCGGTTCGGTTTGAAATTCAAGTTCGTTCGGAAGTTCGGTTCGATAGACCAAACAGACTGAGTTCGGTCCGAACTCCGAACTTCTGAACCGCGTTCGCCCATCCCTAGTATTTTTATAGTTTTGAAATTGTTAGCCGCCCTGAGCTGTTCTCAGGAGAGGTGGGATACAACTTGATTAAAATAAAATAAAATAAAATAAATAAATAAATAAATAAATAATCCATCTATGTGCACAGATGGGAGCCAGGATTCCTGTTTTATTTGGGAAGAGAGTGGGGGATAGTGGATTAAATTGGGGGAGTGCTGTGACCATTCTTGGGTTCTCTGGGAGATGCAGGCTACACTGGACTGTCACTGGTAGGAGCTGAACTAGGACAGTTTACAGTGGTGTAACTGCTTACAGGGAAAAGTCAGCACTCGCAAGCTTGTCACTTACTGTGCTGGTGGGTTGTGTAGCAGCTGAAGGGGTCAGATCTGCGTGGCACCCAGGACAGGCTGCAGAGACTTCCTTGCTCCTGAAAGAAGATCCAAAGTCCCAGAAAGTCCCAAAATTTCTCAGACAGTCCAGAAAATTCTGGGACAGTCCCCCAAAGTCCCAGAAAGCCCCACCAAAGTTAGTCTATTTTTTCCATGTTGGTACTGTTGTAGGAGGGGGGGATTTAATGTATTTCCCTTTCAAAAACCATGGAAATGATACGATCAAAAAGATTTTCATTTAAAAGAGGAGTTAAGGCTCTTACAATTTCAACCATGCTCCAAAAAGCATGAAAATTGTAAGTTAAGGCTCCCACCTTAACTTCCATGCCATGTAAGCAGTGAAGACATTGTACAGTCTCACATATTGTGCTTGCTTACAACTTAGGCTCCATGTACCCACACTTTGCCTTGGTCTTTCAGCTCCAATCCTTAACTTCTCTTAAACTGAAGGTTTTTCGATCCTATAATATACATACTGTTTATATGCATCTCTGCAACAAAATGTCAAGATGCTAAACATTTTAGGCAGAGGCTGAGATTCAAGCTGAAAGAGAAAAGGAAGTTTATTTTAGGGACTAATTCTGTTTCTTATTCTATCAAAACTCCTTGAGTAGAATTAGAAGGAAGTTACTCTTTATGAGGTTTTCTTTTTACCATTGTCCCAAGACAATGAATTGATTCTTATCTCATCTAACTTGTAAGGAGTAGTTCCATTGAAGTTGATGGAGTTTTGTGTGAGAAAGAAAAGACCAGGCCCCTAGCATCTGATATTTATGCAAGGATATATGCCAACCACTTAGTGTCACTATACAAGAGTAATATTGTAGTTCGCAGTAAACCAGCTTCAATTTCTTTGTCACTGAAGCAAAAGGAGAGGATCAGATCCTGTACAGAGTAAAATGGAAATGAAGAATTGTTGCTTTTTGACATATCAACCTTCAAGAACCATGTATGTATGTATTTATGTATGTATGTATGTAAGTGTGGGAACCTTACTGTGGGGGAGTGATTACTTTTAGAAGACCCCATGATACTATCATAGAAAACTGGATGTGTCCACAGAGTAGTGAATAAAAACTAGAAACATACAATGCTACCATGTCAGGAAGCAATATCGCTAATATTTGTATAGCTGTGCAAATATTAATTTTCTCTACGCTAAGACATTGAAATACTCTTATGTTAATTCACATTCACACCTCAGAAGGCATTGGTTAGAGTTCAGACTATAATGACAGGCTTGTTTAACTTCAAGAAGATTGACTGATGCTCTAAGATGCCAAATTGAGCTGGAAGTCTGGACTATTGAAAAATTTAAATTATAAACAATGAGGGTTTTCATGTTCTATCTTTTCTATTATGAAATTATGAGCCTGAGATGCTGTCTCTTCTAGCTGTTGCTATCTTAAATAAAATGCATATAATTTATTTAAATGTATTATTATTCCTCCCCACCATGATGTTTTTTGTTTGTTTGTTTTGTTTTTTAATACAACATGTGCAATTTTTTCTATGGCATATAGGCCTTAGGCTTTTTGGAAATTTTTTGCAGAACCATCGTAACAGAAAAATGAACATTTGAACTTTACTGAGACATAATGAAAGAGTATCTTGATCAGAACGTCTTGGGTTGTTGGTCAAAACTATGATTAAGAGGATTTGTTCCGCTGTGACACTGCTTATGCTGTAGTTGATGGGGGAAGTTATCTAAATAAATGATGCTGGTCCTGAGTTCAGGGTTTTATGCTACAATGGCATCTAGGCCATATTACCTCCAACACATCGAGACAATAGAGACTCCAAATGAAATCATTTACCCCGAAAGTTGAATAAAAACCTTTTCTCTTGATTTGGACAAATGCTCTCTTCTGAAATGCCATGGGCACTGTTAGGCAGCTAATTCTCAATTAATTGTCAATTAGGCTCCAGTTGCCTGTAACAGCAGAATATTCCATGCTTACTAGAAGCAAGATACTGTGAGAAAGTCTTCAGCCCAATTTTGCAAAGCCAAGATGTGGTGACTTAATACATTATTATTATTATTATTATTAACAAACATTTATATAGCACCAGCAGTGTACCTGGCATTTTACAAAGTAATAAAATAGACATGGTCCCTGCCCCTAGGGATTACAATCTGAGAGACAGGAGCTGGGGGAGAGACTTAGGAAGGGGAACAGAGGGAGAGACAAGGGGTCTAACATTCATGAAGATGCGAGGTCTCAAGTGCACGTACTTGGCTTGGTTACGATGAGAATGACAGCAGGCAGGTCCATGTNTTCATGAGGTCAGGGCGGGAGGAGGTCCAGAAGTGTGGTGAATGTTCACCACAGTAAGGGTGAATGAAAAGTAACGTCTGAAAGGAAACCCCCGGCCGTGGTGGAAGGAAATGACCACGGGCCATGATGATGGCACAGAGCGTCGCTGCTAGGCAACCAACAACAAGTGGCACACAGAGGGAGATTTAAAGGGCAGGCAGCAGTAGGGGAATGTGGTGGAGAAGTCGATGGAGAGGAGGGAGGAGGAAAACATGAGGAGGATGGAGCGAGAGGGGGAGGGGGAGGCATAGCTGCAGCAGCAACAGAAGCAGGGGGAACCCTGGAAGAAGATAGGGGGTGGAGCTGGGAGCAGGTGGGTCGAGGCCGGGGAGAGGGGGGTGCAGGAGGGGAGTAGGGAGGGAGGGAGGGACCACAGCCACCAGGAGCCTAACCAGCAACCCCCATTGTACCCACAAACAGGCCAGCAAGAGGGCATGCACCCCAGAGGAACCCAAGGCCGGAGGGAGAATGGGACAGGCAGCGGGGGCCACGGAGGAGGAGGAGGAAGTGGAGCGGCCAGCACCCAGGTGCCGGTACCACAGGGGGGGGGGTAAGTGGGGGCTTCTGGAGATCCACGACCTAATTGCTATCTGGGCAACACTGGAGATGCAGGCCAAGCTGGCTTTCAACACCTGGAATGAACAGGTGTTCACCCGGATAGCCACAGAGATGGGGGAGGCCAGATAAGACCACACGCTCACACAGTGCCAGATGTTCACCACAGTCAAACGCAGCCTGGGGTGAACCTAACCACGCTTCATGAGGTCAGGGCGGGAGGAGGTCCAGAAGTGTGGTGAATGTTCACCACAGTAAGGGTGAATGAAAAGTAACGTCTGAAAGGAAACCCCCGGCCGTGGTGGAAGGAAATGACCACGGGCCATGATGATGGCACAGAGCGTCGCTGCTAGGCAACCAACAACAAGTGGCACACAGAGGGAGATTTAAAGGGCAGGCAGCAGTAGGGGAATGTGGTGGAGAAGTCGATGGAGAGGAGGGAGGAGGAAAACATGAGGAGGATGGAGCGAGAGGGGGAGGGGGAGGCATAGCTGCAGCAGCAACAGAAGCAGGGGGAACCCTGGAAGAAGATAGGGGGTGGAGCTGGGAGCAGGTGGGTCGAGGCCGGGGAGAGGGGGGTGCAGGAGGGGAGTAGGGAGGGAGGGAGGGACCACAGCCACCAGGAGCCTAACCAGCAACCCCCATTGTACCCACAAACAGGCCAGCAAGAGGGCATGCACCCCAGAGGAACCCAAGGCCGGAGGGAGAATGGGACAGGCAGCGGGGGCCACGGAGGAGGAGGAGGAAGTGGAGCGGCCAGCACCCAGGTGCCGGTACCACAGGGGGGGGGGTAAGTGGGGGCTTCTGGAGATCCACGACCTAATTGCTATCTGGGCAACACTGGAGATGCAGGCCAAGCTGGCTTTCAACACCTGGAATGAACAGGTGTTCACCCGGATAGCCACAGAGATGGGGGAGGCCAGATAAGACCACACGCTCACACAGTGCCAGATGTTCACCACAGTCAAACGCAGCCTGGGGTGAACCTAACCACGCTTCATGAGGTCAGGGCGGGAGGAGGTCCAGAAGTGTGGTGAATGTTCACCACAGTAAGGGTGAATGAAAAGTAACGTCTGAAAGGAAACCCCCGGCCGTGGTGGAAGGAAATGACCACGGGCCATGATGATGGCACAGAGCGTCGCTGCTAGGCAACCAACAACAAGTGGCACACAGAGGGAGATTTAAAGGGCAGGCAGCAGTAGGGGAATGTGGTGGAGAAGTCGATGGAGAGGAGGGAGGAGGAAAACATGAGGAGGATGGAGCGAGAGGGCAAGGAGGAGGCACAACTTCAGCAGCAGCAGCAGAAGCAAGGGGAACCCTGGAAGAAGATACAGTGTGGAGCTGGGAGCAGGTGGGTTGGGGCTGGGAAGAGGGGGGTGAGGGAGGGGGAGGGAGGGAAGGACCACAGCCACCAGGAGCCTAACCAGCAACCCCCATTGTACCCACAAACAGACCAGCAAGAGGGCACGCGCCCCAGAGGAACCCTAGGCTGGAGGGAGTCAGGGACAGGCGGCGGGGGCCATGAGGAGGAGGAGGAAGCAAAGGGGCCGGCACCCAGGCACCAGTACCACGGGGGGGTCAGTGGGGGCTTCAGGAGACCCATGACCTAATTGCTATCTGGGCGACACCAGAGATGCAGGCCGATTTGGCTATCAACACCTGGAATGAACAGGTGTTCGCCCAGATAGCCACAGAGATGGGGGAGGCCGGTTACGACCACATGGTCAGACAGTGCCGGACTAAGATCAAGGAGCTCAAGATGGGCTATAAGGACATAACGGACAACAAATGGTGCTCTGGGTGGGCAGCACAGGCCTCCCCGTACCTGGATGCGCTGAGCCAGGTGCTCCACCGCAAGGACTCCATAGTCACCCGGCGCCTAGTAGGAGCGACCCGTGGATGAGCACCCACCCACCCTGAAGCCAGAGAGCACTGAGCATGGCTGGGCTCTGGACACAGAAGCCCCAGAGGAGCTGTCAGGGACCTCGAGCACATTCGCCCAGCACACCCCAAGCCCGACGTCTGGCAAGGGCACGTATGCCCCAGCTGACTCCAAGGAGGAGACAGTTACCCTGCACCTCATGGCATGCCGCCCCGGGGACCAGGCAGACACCAGCCCCAGTGACCGACCGGCCTTGGAGGGAACGGACACAGAGGGAGCAGATAGAGGCAATGCAGGGCAAATGCATGGACCACAAGGGGAGGGGGGCCACAGGGGGTGGAAGTGGATGAAAGCACCCCCCCACACCCCGGTCCCAGATGCTGGGGAAGAGCATGGAGAGAGGGAGCAACACAGGGGCCAGCGGTGCCCATCCCAGGGTGAATGAGCGTCCTGAGCATGGGACAGGAGGGGGGGCAGGGGAACAGCAACCCACATGCTTAACTGACCCTTTTAGTGCCCTACAGAGTCACTCCAGGCACGGGAGGTCCGCGACTGTGGGCCATCGGTACCACCAGCCCAGAGAATGCAGGACACCGAGAATGGGCGCACAGGTGCCGGGAGGACCTAACGCAGGAGCTGGTCACCACCAACATGCGGCAGACTGAAGAGATGCTGGAAGCCATCAATCGGCTGGAGGAGGGAACCACGAGGGCCCTGAAACAGGTGGAGGGGCTGACAGCACCTCCTCCTCCACCTCAGACGAGGGGGGGCTAGGTAGCCTCGGCCATCCCTGTTGGCAGGGGATGGGGTTGGCCTAGGGTTGGCAGGGGATGGGGGGGCATGGGCAGGGGCAGGGAAGCATAGGGGATGGGGTGGGGAGGGGGTATCCGGGACCACTGAGGGAGGTGCGAAGGGGGGTAGGGCATGGGGGCACACGGGTGTACCGGGGTCTGGGGCGGGGATGGGGGAGCACAATAAATGTTTTTAACACACCGAACTGTGCCTGAGTGATTTCTTTCCTACAGGTGCATACCCCATTCCCGGCCTCGCAGACGTCCCGCACCAGGCACGACTCGGTTGTGTGCCCCACCCCAAGGTACTGACTATGGTCGACATTGGGGGTACCCTGAGAAGGCCCCCGGGGCTTGCACCGCCACCCCTCCCTGTGCGTTCACGTGCAGTCGTTGCTATCTCCACTGGCAGATGTGTATGTGTGGGGCTGTCCTGCCTTGCATGCCGGCAGCTGTGCGCTGCCCGCTCCCTTCACTTCCCTCCACAGAAGCCCCATTGTTCCTGTCCAGCCATTATCTGTTGGCCTTGGCAGCCACTGTGTGCCTGTCCAGCCCCCTGGCCCCGCATCCCATGCTGCCCCGACAGCCGCTGTGTCTCAGACCCTCCAGGAGCTGTACCATGGCAGCTGTATCCCAGCCGGAGGTCCCGCTCAGAGGCCCCATTGGCTCTGTCTGTGCCTGGACCGCCCGCAAGAGCATGGCCCTGTGCGTCCTGTGGCTTTCGCCCATTATTCAGTGCAGCCTGCGCTCCCTGCCCACCCGGCCGGATGCCTATCGGTGCCTGAGCTTTGGTATGCTGCACTTTGGCTATGTCATGACCGATGGCAACTGCCACGTGCACTGTGAGGAGCTGGGGCTCACCCCCTTCCCTGAGGGGCACTTACCGGACACGCTGGGGGGTCTAGCAGCATGGAGTGCTGCTGAGATGGCCTCTGCTCAGTGTGTGTGTGCTTTCCCAGGATATGCGACCTGCCTGTGTGAGGGTGGCCCTGTCGTGGCCTTGTCCTATTTCATCAGTGTGCAGGGAGCCCGTGGGTATCCATGCTCCCGTGGGGCTGCCTACTACCGTCTTCTGGAGCTGTCCCACCTACCCTGGCCCCTGCGGCCGATTATGGCTTGCCCCCCCCCGGGCCGGAGCTGGCAGCCCTGTCAGAGGTGTGCAGCCACTCTGATGTGCAACTCAGGATGAGCTGTGCAGACCCCTTTGAGGCCTTCTACCCAATATGCTTCCAGATGGCCAGGCACGGCTTCTGCCGGGGACTGTGGCAATGGCCCCGCTATTTGCACCTGCTGTCGGTACTGCCCGTTCCACCCGATGGGAGCCTCTGCAGCTGGGTGTAGTGCGCTCAGGACCTATTGGTCAACCAGCTGCCTCCTCAGCACTTCCATTCCGTCAGTGGCCTGGGTGCTCGTGCCACCGCCTGCTTCCTCTTTGGGACAGCTGAACTCCCGGGACGCTCTGCTGGCCGCCTGCCTGTCGCCCCCTCGCCTGGGACCCACTGCTGACGCCTCAGACCCTTCAGTGTGGCCTCCGTGGTGGGCCGTTATGGTGATTCCCTCCCTCCCAGACTGGTCCCCGTGCCCTCCGTGCTCCCTGGCCCCGCATGATCCCACTCTGGCTCTGTGCCGGGCCGGTACCACTTGTGTGCTCAATAAACACATGTTACACTTCACTGTGCCTTGTGTTGCCTCCTTTCTGCTTGGGCTGCTGGGTCCCCCTTCCCCTTGCCCACTGGGGTCCTGCCCCCTCCCCCTCCTGGTGGCTGGCCATGCCAGCCCCTCAGCCCCCCCACCTCCAACTGGCCATGGGGTTCCCTGTCCCCCCCTTCTGTGTTCCTCCCTCTGCCCCTCTGCCCGGCTCCCCTTTGTTGTGTGGGTGTGCTGCTTCGTGTGTGGGTGTGCTTCTTGTTTTGAAGTGTGCATGCCTTCCGTGCAGCCTCTGTTTGTGAGCACTGCTTGCACTGCAGCTCCCTCCACCCCCTCCCTTCATGTTACCCTTCCCTGGGCAGGGCCCTCTGCTGTCTTTGGCTTCGTTTACCCTCAGGCGGACCTATTTGCATCCGCATAACCCCGGTGCCTTGTGGGGTTCCCACCGCGGTTCTGGCCACCACGTCACGTCTGCTGGGTTCCCCCGGCCCAGGTTCACTCCGGTTGGCTCCGGATGGTGGTGCCGGCCCTGTCACGTCTGTTGGGGTTGCGCAGCATACCACAGCCCACTGTCAAGCACTTGACACCGGGGTGGGATTCACTGTGGTGATTCTCACTGCGTCACATCTGAAATCACCCAGAGTTGCTAGCTCCTTGAATTTTCAGCTACCATCTAGTTTGTCACAGACTGTCCAAATAACCGTCAATACGTATAGTCTTTAGCACTCAGTTAATAAAATACCCTTTTACTTTCCAGCATACAAACCTCCTGCTAAAAGGGGGGGGAAAAGAATCACCTGACAGTTGCTAGCTGGCGTTTTGGGTTTACATGGCCCACAGCCAACTGGCTGTCATTTCCTCAGCCACAGTGGACTGGAAAACAAGCTTCCTTGCTGTATATACTTACCCACTCATATTTGTAGTTTGCCCCAGGAATAAACTAATTGCTGCTGTAAAACACTTAAAACATTATTCCCACCTTACCAAAAATCCATCCATAAACCCATGGAGAGAGAAATATAAAAGAGTGCCAGCTGGCCTTTTGGCTTTGACTAGCCAATTAATAACTGGCTGCCAATTAGCGGGTCACACTGGAATAGTTAGGAATGAAAAAGACTCAACCAACATGTAAATTAGATGAAGTATCTGTTATTCTGAATATTCAGACTATCTCGTCACTTACTGTTACCTAGAGCACAGACATGAAAGATGGAAAAAAAAAAACCATTCAATCTTACACTCCATTTCCTTCCTAGTCAGGTTTATCCTGCAATGAATATTTGTTAGAATGTTGTACAAGCTAGCTATAATGTCTCAAGTATTGGGACTTCAACACTAAGGCTGGAGTGGCAACTCCTTTTTCCGCTCTGCTATTTCATACTGCCATTTCAGAATTGCCTGCAACTTTCCTCAGCTTCTCTGCTGGCATTCTGCTAAATCCTCCAGCATTCCACTAATTTGGAAACTGTCGGAACAATCTTGGAAACTGTTGGAACAAACATTGTCCCGCTACTTTGCAGTGCTGCTGGAAATTGTGGATGATTGAAACTGTTGGAACAAACATTGTTCTGCTATTTTTGCAGCTGGTGGAAGTAGCGGAATGATAGTAGCAGAATGTCGGAAGTAGCAGAATGAAAGTAGCGGAATGAACATTTCTATCGCACCATGCCGCCTTTTTCGAAAGAGCTTTTTCCATTGGAAAAAGCTACCACAGCGGTTTGCTGTTTCAGCCCTATTGCACACCACTTCATGGACTACAGCCTTATAGGTCTTATTTTGGTAAGATTTCCTGATACTCAGCATAATGGTTTTCTTTCTAAGGATTACACACTTGTAAAAACTGTGCCAATGCTGGCACTTTCTTCTGCTGCACACTTAACAGAGGGAAGGATAGGCCAATATGGGGACTAGGCAATAGGAATGTTTGTCTATTTATTTATTTATTACATTTGGAGTACACCACAATCCATTCTGCTACAGGCAGCACGGTGCGACTAAAAAGTATAAAAACATATATGTATAAAATACATAAATATAAATATAATAATACATAAAAACATATTATTATAAACCTAGAGCTAACAGAAGAAGAAAAAAGAAAAAACCAACCAACCCAAACCCCCTCCCACTACCCATCACCCTCGTGAAAAGCTTGGTGGAACAGATAGTTCTTGCACTGTTGGTGGAAGGAGGGCAGATGCGGGGACAAATGGAACTCCACAGGGAGGGAGTTCCACAGCCTCAGGGTGGCCACTGAGAAATCCTCTTCATAGTTGACACCTGGGCGGGATACCTGGGGGACTTCAAGGAGGGCATTCCTGTCAGACCGCAGGGGCCGATCCAGGACCCAGGAAATGAGGTAGTCCTGCAGGTATATGGGGCCCAGACCATGTAGGTCCCCATATACCCTTCTTTATGAGCAAGAGGAATACAGTTTCTCTGCACATAGGATGGCAGAGATTGGATTTTAAATATGGGGGAGGAGCTTTGAATGTGAGTGACAGACACCAGGGCAGTTTTTCCATACATGTAATCCAGGAGGGGTATTACTTCACCTAGGAGGGACAGATATGCACAAATGATGGTGCTGGGGGAAGATGACTTCTGCCCTCAAACTCATGGCATGTTCCCATGTCTAATGGTATGTTACAAAAATGCCTACCCTTCCACACCCGCCATAGACAGCCTCAGTATGGATTTATACAAGATTTACAAGAGGAAAAACACTTTCTACCACCTCACTTTCCTCTTTCGCAGGGTTCAAAACCAAATCTGGATCTTGAAGACTGAAGAGCGACAGCAATTCTAAATCACCTGCCCTCTGCTTTCTTATTGCTAGGAAAATTCACGTATGAATCAAAGCATTGATGTGCTACCATATTTTGTTTTACGGTGAGCTTTCAATTAATATAATGACGAATTTGAATTCTAACTTACTTGTCATAACCAGAGAGAAAAAGGGGGGAATCTTTTTACAGTTAAACTTAAGAGTAACCAACCATCTGACCTGACACAGAACAATTTGACAGCCCACCAAAAAAAGAAGTCTTTATGTTTTTGTTTCAAACAAAAGAGTAATTAAACAGCTTAGACAGTGGGCCTCCAGATGGTCTTCTGGTGTTCAGTTCTTAACTGTAGTGTGCCTTTCTCTATGTTCTTTGTAGTACAGGACTCTCTGTCAATTGCTCCATAAATAATTAATAATAGATATAAGTAGTTCCAAAGCTACTGCAATTACAGAACAAAAACACCTTACAACCTGGCAAACAACAACCTAATATACCTGATGCTGTTGATCGAGCACCTGACAGAGACTTACAGGTGGGAAATACAGGTAGCTAATCAACACATAAATCTTTAAATTACTCATCTATTTTTAAAGATAATAAGGAAAACCTGTTTAGTACACTTGCATTCACATGGGATTCATGGTTTCCTAAGAAACCTGAGTTTATTTTGGAAAAGCTGTTCACTAAAACAGATACGATGCTGGTCCAGCAATATCCAGCCCTAGGTGGTTAACTGACCCGCTTTCTGGGTCATCAGGTGGCACTTAACTAACATGCCTGTGAGTGAGACCTGGTCAGCTGGCAAGCAGTCCCCTGCACCTCCCCTCTGGGTAGGGTGGGGGAGCAGAACAAACATCCAGGCAGCGGGACCTGCTTCCAGCACCCTGCTCCCCGATCCTGACAGGCAGTCATGGTTGCCAGTATGACTGTAATTCAGTATTTGTTTTTTCTCTGAATGAGTCTAGACTCAAGTTATTGTCCCTGGTTTACAGAGTACTGAACAAGCTGAGTCCCTTGACCGAGGCTCTGTTTTGTTTTTTCCAGAACTCAGAAGTGGGGGGAGAAAGAGAGTAGGGAGGGGGAGGCAGCCCCCAAGCAGCAACAAGCTCATCCCCAATTGGCCTGCTAGTCCCTGGGGCTAGTAGGCAGCTGACCCAGAATGAGTCCATCCAAAGATTTTTAGCACCCAGGAGAACCAAGTGAGCCATAGCAGCACAATGCATCTCTTTGGCCATACCTACCGCAGAGCAGGAGTCACCATGGCCAGCTGCTAGGGCTAAAACGAGTAGTCAGTTGCTTATGCATGAGTAATTTTACCATCTCAAAGAATGTGAGTGAGTACTCAACCATTAATTAGTGTCTGTAAAATACTCATTTGAGGGTATCTTCTTTGGAACGGAGTGGAAGGGGGGGGACGAGTTGGCCCTCAGTGGTGACCAGCTTAGCCCCAGATGACAGCTCAGCCCCTAGCCCCAGACCAGACCAGACCCCACTTACCTTCTCCTGGCACTGAGCCTACTTGAAGAAGGAGGGCGGATTCAATGAGTTCATTCCATTTCCCCTTTCTTCCCTGGATTGTCTTTGCTGCAGCAGCATTTTTACAGTCAGGGAATCGGTTTAGCCGCCATGCCACTGGGATATGTAGTCTGAAGTAGTGGCGCCTGGTGGATTTTGAGGGTGGTGAGGCAGTGGGTGGGTTGAACCTACTGCTGGCAGCTGTGTTGCCGGCAGGCCTAAGGGCGGAGCCTGGGCAAGGGTAGGTGGAACCTGGGCAATGGTTAAGCCAGTGGCGTGGATTAACACAGCAGCAAGGAATTCCCAGGGTTAACATTGGATGAACATTACATTAGTTAATTCTGAGAGTTCCTTGCTGCTGTGAGAAGCACTGCCACTGAGGGATAGAGTGCCCTCTTACTGGGGTCTCGTCCATTCTCTCTTTCCCACCAGGTCCAAATTAGGTTTTTTTAAAAATAGATCACGTTGCCATTGCCTACTTTTATCCTGAAACCTCAAATCCTTGATTTTCATTGAGTTTTGGCCACCTGTAGTCTTCTGAAGGTGTAGGCTTTGGGACAAGCCTTCCTTCTGGCTTGGAGAACTGGGAGGATTGAGTTAGCTCCCTGTCCTGCGGCAAAATGAATCAGAAGAGAATGAAAGAGATGGACAGGACAGAGGAGAGGTAGGAGGGAACAGGTTTGGTTTTGGTGCATGAGAAGAGGAAGGGGGAAGAGATGGGTTCAGTGGGGGGCAGGGGAAAGGAAACTCCTTGTTGTCTGCAGCCTTCTCTTCTGCCATGCCCCTACCTACTTTCTCCTCTGTTCACAACTTTCTCCTACACTATACAGAGTACCTGCACTGTATCCCCAGCAGCCAAATGCCTGTCCAAACAAACAGGTCCTTTTGAAATGCACAACCATCATAGGTCACAACTGCAATGCACAGAAAATGCTGCAAAGGGCAACAGCATTATGTGAAATCCTAAATGGCACACCATAAATGCTGCATAGAGTTTTACAAAGGAAGAAAAGGCATGCATAGTTCAGGAGAGAGCAGGAAGCACTCACCATGTGGCATTCAACAAAAGACACACCAAAATGAAGGGAAAACACTTTTAAACAAAGAATATTAACCTAGGCCTGAAGATAAAGGATGAGAGATTTTAGCCTAAAAGGGTATCTTTTTAATCATTAACACAACACAAAACTGCAATAAAAAATTAGGAGTGCTTTCAGACACCATTATCACTACTTGTGGATTCCAGCAGAAGCATCAACAAAGTATTGGGATAACTAAAAACACATGTAACTATTACCCAAAAAGTTTCATATAGCCTTTGGTTTTGAACCAATACAATGCACTTATTTTACACTGTATACCTAGCAATTCGCTACTTCATCCAGAAGATAACAAGCCTAATAATTCATTATTTCATCCATAAGCCGCCCCGAGATGCCGTAGGCATGAGGGGGCGGCTAATAAATGTAGAGAAATAAAATAATAAAATAAATAAAATAAAATAAGATATAAAGCAATCACGATATCTTCTTGCATCAGCTTGAACATTACTTACTTGGTGTCAGCGATTGAAAAGCAAAACTCCGTACTTATTCTATGTGCCCTTGTCTGCAGCAATTTTAAAACACTAAACAAAATATGAACTGTTATATGATTGTATCTATCATCTGAATTGCAAATAAACTAAGCAGAAGTCAGTGAATGAAGAAGTAATGTGCTGCATTCTTTGTAAAGACCACTAGTTTAAATATACTATATTAAAAACCTCTATGCTATATTAAAAACCTCTATGCTTTCATTACCTTGAGGCTAGAGTACTGCAATGTGCTCTATATGGGCTACCCGTGCAGAATGCAGCTGCTGGGCTCCTTTTGGGAACGAGATGGCGGGAGCACATTAGACCGGTGCTCCAAAGTTTGAAAAATAAAAATAAAAATTGCTTGTATGATAGAAACTTGTACGCCTATATGGAAGATGTACAGTATGAGGTTCAGAAGCTCATGAAAGTTAGTTTAACAGCAAACAGATAACATGGTATGGGTCTCTAGAAGCCAGGGATCAATAAGGATATAAAGTTAATAGAATAAAATAAATAAAAGTAATTAATTAAATAAAGTAAATAAATATAAACAAGTAAATAGGGCTAGCATAGCTATTTAAAAACAGAAACTTACTTCAAGTTCTTTAAATGGAGGTTGTTTCTCAGGGACCTGTGGGGGAAGCTAGCACCCCCCCTTAGGGAGGAACAGAATTTAAGACAGAACACACACACACAGCCCTAATAGCCACCACAAAGACAATAGCTAGGATCTCTCAGGATCTAGTATTGGCCAGGTTCAGGACCACAGCCATAGATCATCATAGGGAAACTACCTCAATGTCCAGCAAGGAATATAATCCCCTGTTGAGGTAGCAGACCCACAGAGATGTTGGGGAGATACCCATGCCAGACCGAGTCTTTGTAGGTGAAGATTCGGAAGAACTGTCACAAATAAGTGTGACTCTGATGAAGGTTCTAGAGCAAATTGACAAACTAAATAGTAACAAATCACCAAGACCAGATGGTATTCATCCCAGAGTTCTGAAGAAACTCATATCTGAAGTTGCAGACTTACTATTAGTAATTTGTAACCTATCGTTAAAATCTGCCACTGTACAAAAGGTTGGAGGGTAGCAAATGTAATGTCAATATTTTAAAAGGGCTTCAGAGGTGACCCAGAAAACTACAGATCAGTGAGCCAGACATTGGTGCTGGGTAAACTGGTGAAAACTGTTGTTAAGAATAGAATTACTAAGCATATTGATAAACATGGCATAATGGGGAAGAGTCAACATGGATTTAGGAAAGAGAAGTCATGTCTCACTAATCTTTTGGAATTTTTTGAGGATGTAAATAAGAATGTGAATATGGGTGGGCTGGTTGACATAGTGTATCTGGACGTTCGGAAGGGGTTTGATAAGGTCCCTCATGAGAAACTCTTGAGACTATTAAATAATTACGTGACAAGAAGCAGTGTCCCATTGTGGATCAGCAACTGGTTAAAAGATAGGAAGCGAAGTGTAGGACTAAATGATCAGTTTTCACATTAGAGAGAAGTAACTAGTGGAGAAGTGCCCCAGGGATCTGTACTACAACTGGTGTTGTTTAATATATTCATTATTCCATAAGTCTCTGTCCCCAGAGACTTATGGAACGTGAGAGGTTCCGGAATGCTCTGGGGGAGATACCCTCTGATCTTGACAATTGATCGTTTGTTAACCTTATAGCCCTCTGAAATATCTTGTTGGCCGAGACCATCGATTTGTCAGCTCCCAGGCATCGGCTCCCAGACCATTAGAAGTGCAGGTCCCCGTGGTTTATGGAGGAATTGCATCATCAGAACCAGGAAGGGTGGCAGTTAGGGCGGCGGTTAGAGCACTGATGGTGCTGGACCCTTACTGAAGATGGAAGATTGTGGCATAGAGGTAGTTTGAAAGCCTATGTGGTTACTGTGTGGGCAGCAAAGAAGGAGGTTTTTTTTCTGCCCTCATAGCATCCACAATGTGTCATCCAACTCAACTTTTCTGGGTGGTGAAGGGGCTGGTCAGTCTGGCCTGTCTCCACCTTGAGCTGGAGTTTTCCAGCATGCACTGTAACTTGTTTGCTGACTATTTCATGGACAAAAGTGCTTGCATTCACCACTGTTTTAACGCCGCACTTGATACAGTAGGGGAATCAGAGGTAATTAATGCCCCGCCTTGTCCTGTTTTATGGGAACAGTTTTAGTCTGTGTCATCCACTGATGCCGAGGATGTTCTGGGGTCTGTCAGAGCCACGTCTTTTGAATTAGATTCATGCCCATCCTCGCTGGTTAAAGCCATCTGGGAGACATTGGGGTCATTGCTGGCTCGGGTAGTTAACAACTCCGTTCAGGAGGGCAGGGTCCCTGGCTGACTTAAGGAGGCCATAGTGCACTCCTTGCTCAAGAAAACATCTCTTGATGTTGACTCCCTTGCCAGCTATTGGCTGGTCTCTCGCCTTCCCCTTTTAGGGAAGGTTATTGAATGGGTGGAGGCTCAGCAGCTTCAGGTACATTTGGATCCCTCACAGTCTGGATTTCATCCAGGTTATGGCACTGGGACTGCACTTGTGGCCTTGGTTGATGACCTTCACCGTGAGTTAGACAGGGGTTGTTCAACCCTTTTGGTTTTATTAGATCTATCGGCTGCTTTTGATACCATTGACCATTAGATGTTGGTGACTCACTTGCAGGACCATGCTAGGGTGGACGGAATTAATTGTTCTTGATTGGTTCCATTCTTTCCTGGCTTGAAGGACTCAGCATGTGGTTCTGGGGGACTGTTCTTCATCTCCCCAGGATCTCACATGTGGTGTCTCGCAAGGTTCTATTGTGTCCCCTCTCTTATTCAGCATGTATATGCAGTCTTTGGGTGAAGTTGTGAGAGGGTTCGGTGTTCGGGTGTTCGCTGTCATCAGTATGCTGTTGACACCCAACTTTACCTCTCATTTTCAGCTGACCCAGGCCCAGCAATCTTGTTGCTTACCCATTGTCTGGCAGTTATGGGGGACTGGATGAGACTGAGCCATCTAAAGCTTAATCCTAACAAGACAGAGGTGATGCTGGTGGGGAGGGCCGAGGGTGTGGAGGTCCCTGTCATTGACGGTGTTCTTCCCTCTCTGGTTCCTCAGGTTCATAGTATGGGGATGCTTCTTGACTCACAGCTCCGCCTGAATGTCCAGGTGGCAGCTGTGACGAGGAGTATTTTCTGTCAGTTATATCTGGGATGGCGGCTTTTGCCATACAACTCAGATTCCGACCTGGTCACCATTGTCCATGCCTTAATCACCTCAAGACTGGACTATTGTAATGCACTCTATGTGGGACTACCCATTGTGATGGTTCAGAGACTGCAGGTGGTGCAGAATGCAGCCACCCACACCCTTACAGAGGTGAGGCATCGTATAACAACTGTTCTTTACTTACTGCACTGGCTGACAATAGTCTTCTGGGCCTGATTCAAGGCTCTCACCTATAAAGCCTTAAATGGTCTGAGCCCTGCCTATCTGCAGGACCACCTCACCCCACGGGTTCTGAATTGGCCTCTGCAGTTGGCCAGGGATGCCCTTCTTGATGTCCCCTGTGTTAGGCGGGGGTGGGGGGAGGAGGATGTTGTAAAGGGCATTCTCGGTCATAGCACTGCAGCTGTGGAACTCCCTTCCAGTTGAGGTCCGTCTGTCCCTGGATCTTCCCTCCTTCAGGCACCAATGTAAGACTGGTTGTTTAACCAGGCTTTTGGCAGGGGAGATGGACAGTGGGAGGAGGGTTGGGGTTATGGGTATAACCTTGAGGCTTTCGATACTGTTTTATATTTGTATTTATCTTTTTTTATATTTATTGTTATTTATATTTAGTTTGTCTTGTTCACTGTTTTATTGTAATCCACCCCAAGCTGCCAGAGGTAGGAGGGCGCGGGATATAAAATTTAGTATAAATAAATAAATTAATGATCTGGAGAAGGGAGCAAAGAGTGAGGTGCTCACATTTTCAGATGACGCAAAGTTATTCAGGGTGATTAAAACCCAAACAGACTGTAAAGAATTGCAGGAGGATCATGCAAGACTGGGTGACAGAATGTTAACAAACAGAAAGTTAAGAATCATTTGGAAAGGGATAGAGAATAAAACTGAAAATATCATAATGCCTCTATATAAATCTATGATATGACCGCAACTGGAGTATTGTGTGCAGTTCTGGTTGTCCCATCTCAAAAAAGACATAGTAGAACTAGAAAAGGTACAGAGAAGGGCAAAAAAACAAAGATCAAGGGTATGGAATGATTCCCATATAAAGAGAGGGTTAATAGGTTGGGGCTCTTCAGACTGGAGAAGGCATGAGTGAGAGCGGATATGATAGAAGTTTATAAAATCGTGAGTCGTGTGGAACATGTAAATAGGGAGCAGTTATTATTTACCCTCTCTAACAGTACTAGAACAAGGGGACACTCCATGAAATTAACTGGCAGCAGATTTAAAACAAATAAGATAATGCATTTTTTCACTCAACGCACAATTAACTTGTGGAATTTGTTGCCAGAGGATGTGGTCAAGACCACTTTATTATAGCTGGGTTTGAAAAAGATTGGCTAAGTTCTTAGAGAGTAGGTCCTTTAATGGCAAAGTAGGTTATGGGGATGTAACATCTTACTGTCAGAAGCTGGGAGTGAACAACAGGGAATGCGTTGTCCATTGGGAGCTATTGGGTACTTCTAGGCAAACAAGATTGGCCTCTGTTGGAGACAGGATGCTGGTCTCAATGGATCATTGGTATGGCATTACTCCTGTTCTTACATTCTAGAGTTGTAGGCTCACTTTTTGTGGAAGGTTGAAAATGTCCATTATCCTCCCCGTACTGGTAAATTAGTTCAAATCAGTATATTGGTAGTGGTAGAGACTGTGGCGAGAGAGGGAGTGGCATATGAAAGAAAACCTTAAAACTGAGGATGTGTCTCTTGTGTGGTGATTGTGTTTACAATCATGCAAACACTAGGAGGCCTGAACCTAAGTATTTGAACTGATTGTGATTCTTTCCTTTGGTTGTAATGACTTTGGGACAAAGTTCCACCTTTAATCATGACTCACGTAAGCAATCTCACTGAAGAAGCAGGCTATTCACAAAAGTGGAGTTATGCAATATGGCATTTGCCAACTCTAGACTTGTCACAATGGAGACTTACTCCCACCAGCCCTACTAACTTGGTGCCAAATGATGCCACCTGATAGTTTGGTATAGGTACAGTTTTATATGCGTATGAAAAATTGTTACTTTGGCCCTTTTTCTCACCGGTGCGGGTGCATGGTGTGTGTGTCTGTGTATCTGTGTCTCTGTGTGCACAGTGCAGTGGGTGAAGATGGGTGTGGGGCCATTCCCATGGGTGCACACACATGTTCACCCACCTCCACACATGGAGCAACCGCCATTGTTGGCGGTTGCTCTGTGCGTGGGCGATGGGTGAAGGTGGGTGGAGATGAGTGCAGCACAGGAGCGCACACGCATTTCCACCCTGACCCATGGCGTTCCTATGGATGCCCACGCATCCCCCCCTCACACTTGGGGGTGTTCCAACAAACGCCCCCCTCACCTGCACACTTGTGCGAGGTGGGGCACCCATGTGAAAACAGCTTAAGTGTTCCTGAAGGAGAATCCTAGTCTCAGAAGAAATCCCTTTGTGCTTGTGAACTGGGGTGTGTAATGGATGTGGAGATTAAGAGACATTTGCTGTCCCTGTTCCTTTCTCTTTGTTAGCAATGAATCTGCAAGGCTGACTTGACGAAGAATGTATGGGAATACTCTGTGGGGAATAGTTTATTTGTAATAAGGCACAAATGTTTTGAGGATTTATGAGGTTCAGTTGAGTTTCGTTCATTAAATGAGGATTATAACTTGATCCGAGAAGCATTGTAGTGGTGAAAATAATTGTGCCAGTGCTAATTTTCTTTCTAATAAATATATCAGCCCACAAGCATAGAGGGGGTAGTGCTGTAAATTCTCCTTACACACTGTTGGTCTCTTTGTAATAAAATTGATAAAACCCTGAAGTTCTTTTTTTTGTGTGTGTTTGTGGCAAAAAATATTGAGTGCCTTTGGATGATCACAATAAATAATATCAATAACATATTAATAATAATATTTAACACCGGAGGTACTGAGAATATTTTGCAGAAAGTGATTGGTATCATAAACCTTCTTGGACAGGGAAAATTGAAACCGTCAGCCTGATTCTCAGTGTACTCTGCCAATACAACCCTATTGAGGACCAGGCTGAGAGACAGTAAAATTAATCTCCCTATAAATGTCATTACTCTATTCTTTACTCTATTCTTAGCACTCTCTGTATATCCTCTTTGCCTCTCCTGGCCAATTAAACATCTAACTCCCCTTTATTCTCTTTCAACCAGCTGTTTCTAAGATTAAAAAAAAATATATGTTAAATGGTGCAGCCTCTACCAGAATTCCATTTCCATCTCTCTCCTTGACTCAGGCCTCCACGTTTTCTTCTACTATCCATAACATTTGGGATTCTTGCTGATCTTGGTCTCTTCTTTATCCACATATCTTATGATTTGATATCTGTTCATCATTATGTTATCAAAATTATCTTTTCATAGAGCTGTCTGACAACATGTCTTCTGCAGTCCTTTCCCATGAAAATTTGGTGGTTCCCCTGAAACCTTGGACTCTATGACTGTATCTTCTCTCTGTTTGAATATGGCAACCATTTAACTAATTGTTTCCCCAAGCTTTACTTCCAACTTCCTGTGACATTGTAACTTACCTTATTCCATTTTCAGAGACAAACATTTCCCTCAACCCTACCCTTCCTCCAGAAATATTAGTACTTCTGTTCCATCCTGTTAAAGTTTTCTCTCATTGACTTTAAACTACCAAGCTATGGATTTGCTCCAGTTTATCTCATGGAACTTCTCTTTATCTACTCCTTTCCCTGTTCCCTTTGCTCATTTGGCACTTGTGTTTTGCTGCATAATTTGGCCATTATAGGAGCAATAGCCTTCTACGGATTCTGCCATCTGGACCAGCACTCCCATATTTCTCCACCTCATTGATTTTCTATTTCTCATCTCAAAGTACATCTCTTTTGCTTAAAATTTCTCTCTCCTTCTGCTGCTTTTATTAAGAGCAGTCAGTGATCAGAGCCAAGTATATGGTACAGCTCTCTATGTAGCTAATAAAGGAATAGGTTCAACTAACACTGGAGAGCTCTTGGAACAGTGAAATTGATATGTTAAAAGTCAGTTTACTGAAAGAGGGTTCCACTCTACAAGCCAGTTTTTCATTATGAGAAATTTAAAGAACATATACCTTTTCATTTCTGTAGCCATAAGAGCCTACGTGTAACGGCCTCTGTGTGCGTGTGCGTGTGCGTGTGTGTGTGTGTGTGTATTAGAAATGGTCAGGCTGAAATGGCTGTGGTAACTAAGCCAAATAAAATTAAGGCCCTCTTCCTCAAATAGCAGGACACCTGACGGTGGGTCAAAAAACTAGAAAGAGGGCCCCTCACTGTCTTTAGTCACTTGCTCAAGATGAGAGGAAACCTAAGACAATTAAAATATAGACCCACAGACCCATCTGCCGTACTTCTATCTGAGAGATTAGGAACAATTGCCTGAAAGCATGCTTACTAGCATGTTCAAGGACTGTTGTTCAAGATTATAGTTATCTGTAAGAATTGACCTCCCTCAAGAAGGGAGTGGAGGTAACTGTATACTTGAAGGCTATCTCCATTGCACCATCCATTACAATCCACTGTTTTTTCCTATAAAATGTACAGGAGACTGGATGCCACTTCAGACTCTCTTTCTTTCCATGTGAGCAATTTGTTTCTTCCAAGTGCCTTGCCAGAATTCAGTTGGTTTTGCTTATTGATTTAGCAGCAAGCCTTGTGTCCAGTTCTGTGTCACCCCCTCTGGGGTTGAGCGTTGGTTCTAGCTGTTTGGGATTCTGGTTCCAACAATTTCTATACTGAACACACAAGCACCACAAAAAATGTATACACATTGAGATTTGTCACCATACCCCAGAAGAAGACAGGACACAAAGTTTGGATTTAATAGGCCACATTCTTCATTCCAAATAAGTAATTGTAATTTCTCATAAACATTTAGGGTCCAGTGGATCATAACGATAGCGACATGACAAGAAAGGGGCCCTGGTGTACCTTCAGGTTCCACTAGGGATGTGCGAACGTGGTTCAGAAGTTCGGAGTTCGGACTGAACTCGAATAGTTCGGTTGACCGAACCGAACTTTCAACCCGAATTCGAATTCAACCAAACTGTTTGGTCGAATTTGAACCAGTTCAGAAGGCAAAAAAACCCCCTGGTTTTGAATGTACGAACTTGGTTCAGAAGTTCAGAATTTGACCGAACTCAAATAGTTTAGTCGACCAAACTGAATGTTCGAACCAAACTCAATTTTCAAACCGAACTGAACCGAAACAAATTTCCGAACTCGGTTCTGTTCACACATCCCTAGGTTCCACCCTTGCTAACTAACTACAACCTAATTTCACTGCTCGCACCTCAGTATGGTTATGGGTGGTGAATTAACTGTTCCGTTAGAGACATCATGGTATGGCAGGTATTAAGCACCTGAGTTCCCATGACCATTCCTGTCCTTCAGGACTCCTTGTGCCAAATCCACTATGGGTGGTGTACCTCCACCTGGCTGTAGCCTGTCCTTTGTGTGGCACCCGTTTCCCATCTTAAATGAGATGCCACCCTTAATTGTATTTAATACTAAGACCCAACCTTAACACTAACTACCACTGGACCCCCACCACCTAAAGACACCAGCTTCATGCGTTGCTTGCTGGCCTTTATCCCCATCCCAATACAACTATTGATAACCTCACTATTTTTTTTTCCTTCAGAGCTGACAAGAACAATTCAACTCCTGCATCAGACAAATTAACCCCGTCCTGCCAATATAACTCAAGGCTGGAATGACAAATATCATAATGGCTAATACATCACCCCCACCCCCAAAGGTTTTATTCACGATAGCTACCTCTCTATTAACCTTTTTTCTAGCCCTGCCCTATTTCCTTGGTGCACTGCATCATGCCGTACAATCTGCTCGAGCATATGTGTGAGGTATTGGGAGGAGAGGAGGTAAAAGGACAGAAATGTGGAAACACACCACAAGCCCGCACCCAAAACTGACAACAAGGTCTTGCTCGTAAACAAAAGCCTCCCGATCTTGATTGGCTTCTAGAGTTACAAACCCCCAACCTAGATCATCACAGGGTGATGGAGAGGAGCACAAGGCCTTAACGTTGCCGCTATACACACACACACAGGGGTACAGGAGGGGAGCAAGGGAGTGCAGGATGGTGGAGGGGATGGGGTGTGCAGACCCCCCAGGGTCCGTAAACTGGATAGGACAAACACATGGGGAAGGGACCAAGGTAATGTGCAAAGGGAGATAAAGGAGGAGGATTCCCACACCCACACTGTAACTAACCCACACGTAGTCACCACAGCCACTCAAACCAAACTCTAATCACAGTCACTCACACCAACACTCTCACCACTGTCAAGGATATCACACAAGCAAAGTATACACAACAGAAGGGGGCTAGTCTCACAGGCACAAAATGCTCTGATCACAAGCAAGGCCGGTGAGACACGGATCTGCTTAAATCCCCAGTCCCATGCAAGGCATGCAAGTGGCTTGAGTGCTGCGGCAGTAAGATTGGAGGAGTGACTTCTGCCTGGGATGGCCATGTGTCCATAGCCCCACCCCCAGGCTTTGTATTGTGATGTGGTGGGGTTCCTGTATTGACAGGAACAGTTCCCAGTCCGTCCTGTTGCTGTGCTGGTGGCAGCGGCGGCTGCGTTGGTGCCGCCGGACCTGGAAGTGGCATGACCACAACCGGTCGGGCCCCGCTGGCAGAGAAAACATCTCTCTGGGGTCGCCCAGCCCCGAACACCTTCCCATAGCCCCAAGCCCCATACCTGTGTCCCCTGTATAGGGGTCTGGCAATATGGGACCATATGAGCATCATATGGGTACAACTGATGCGCTGTTAGCAGATCTCCCTTTACTTTTAAAATTAGGCATACTTCTGAGTCCCTGGGGAGATTATTCTCTCCTAAGTGGAGCACAATTATGTCTGGCCTCAGAGCATCCATAGCTGAATGGAAGAATGGTAACAGGTGACGTACCTTGCCTTTCAATTTACCTCAGCCAATTTGCTCAGGCCCACCTGAGATCCCCAATAAGACCTTGAGGAATACTTAGCCTCCCAGTGCATGATGCTATGCCAAATTATCCAAACAAATTTGAAGGCCATCCTACACCAAAACCCCCCAAATATAAACACAGAACAATTAACTACCTAATTGGAAACAACCTACCCAGGTACTTAAGGTGTTCCCTAATGTGTTTCCTTAAAAATTGAGTTCCAGTACCTGACTACCATGATCTCCCTTTCAGACAAACCAAGTGCAGATGCCTCACTGACTGCTCCAATTCAGAACAATTGGGACCCATACCTCCCAGCAGGCATGTGGAGATTCTTAAGGGATTCATGAAAAACCACAGTAAACTGGTACATTGTTAGGTAGGGATGGACGAACAGATCGTGGTTCGGGTTCTGCAATTTGGTACGGCTGCGTTTGGTTCGTCGGTTCAGTTCAGCCGTTCGGTTCAGCTGCGTTCAGTTCGTCCGTTCGGTTCAGCAGTTCGGTTAGTTCGCCAAGTTCAGGTTCAGCCGTTCTGTTTGGCTGTTCTGTTTGGCCATTCGGCCATTCAGTTCGGCTGTTCGGGAAATGTTATGGGTGTTTTTTTTGTTTTTTATATGTTTTTTTGTTTTTTTATTGGGTTTTATATTGTTTTCTTTTGTTTTTTATTTGGTTTTTTGTTTTTATATGGGTTTTTATTTTAAAAAATTATCTAATATTATATATATCTATCTACACTAAATCTAACTGCTATTAACTATTCTAAATGCTATGAACTAAATGGATTATCTAATAAGTACACAG
>QEPC01000698.1:188024-204886 GCA_003113815.1 Sphenodon punctatus
TTGGGAAGGGGGGAGGCAGATAGTTTCATTTCTTGCAAGCCTCTCCACCCCTGGTGCCTGGAAGTCTTCTCCTCAGTGACTAGTACTACCCCTCCCTGTCACCTTACAGTGAACCTTTTTTTTCCACCCAAACTCACCCGAACGTGATCCGAACTGACCAAACTGTTCGGCCATTTTGCTGTTCGGTGTTTGGTTTGGTTCAGTATGTTCGTGTTCGTGTTTGTGTTCACGTTCAGTCATCCAAACAGGCCGAGTTTGGGCCGAACCTCGAACTTCCGAACCGTATTCGCCCATCCATATTGTGAGGTATTCCCCATCAGCATGTCTAAATAAAAAAAATTGCAGGTGCGTGGGGGGGATACTTAGATAATACTAGAGAGCCCAGACTGGATATAAATCCAGATCCCCCACCCTATTAACTGCTACAACCTGACCCTTTCTTTTGTGATCTGTCTTGGAAAACCACAAAAGGATTGCCAAGCTATGCTGACCACAAGAGATATCACTGATCTCAATAGCACACCTGTACACATCCTTATGAGGCTCAGGAATGATTTCACTAATCCTAAAAGCCCCCCAAAAGGTCATCTTGAATGCGGTGTCAAAAAGAATGGCCTCATTTGAGTTGAAACACACCTTCTGCAGAACACCAGAAATCTGCTGAAGTAACACCAGGGTAACCGGAGCCCTATCATCCATCTCCTTGCCTCACTCATGTCCTTAGCTCTCAACCATTCTTTTAAAAAAAAATTAAAAATCCCTTATCAGGATTAGGATAGGTTGCTAAACTGAACATGTGAGACAAGACCAAAAGATTACCAGTTATAGTGCCTGCTACCAACTCACATCTTTTAAGCCACAACATAAAGCACAATATGTGTGCTTCAGAAATGGGAAAACCTGCACTTAAACCATTCTGCTTTAGGGAATAACTGAAATTCCCTAAAGGCATTATTGTAAATCACTCTCATTCGCAGGGCCAAGAATCCCTGTACCATGTTAAAAAGCTCTAGGCCCTAATGTTCCAGATGTGGCTCAAAATGCTCTCCAATGATTCCCTGGCCCCAGGCACCAGCTCTCATAGCTGTTCCATAGAGAGGGCACTTGCTATGCCTTTATTGGCACCAGGCATGTGCCTAGCTGTATTATATGTTGTATCTCAGACACTGAAATCCCTCACCAGTCCAATTATTCTTGGTGATTTGGATGATAGGGAATTAATAACGTGGACAACTGCCTGGTTGTCACACCAGAATTGCACAGACATATCAGTAAATTCATACACCCACAGGTGAACCACCAGGACAATTGGGAAAAATGTCAGATAAGTTAAATCCCTGGTGATAACTAAACTTTCCCACTCTAATGGCCATGGTGCAGCACACCACCTTCTTCTGAAATAAAGACCAAAACCAGCTGCACCCGCTGCATCAAAATATACCTGAAGCTCCGCCTCCAGCAATAGTTCTTGCTGCCAGAAGATAACTCCATTAAATTGGGCAAGAAATATTGCCCATATATTAAAGTCATCCCTCAAGTCATGGGTAAGACAAATGTGGAGGAAGCTGGCTAGGCAATGGGGCATACAGCCTAGTTAAATCAGCCCGACCAGGCACAATCATATGACAAGCAAAGTTCAAGCTGCCTGTCAGTGACTACAGCTGGTAGAACAAGAGGTTTATCCCTGGGAAGGCAGGACAAAGGCTGATCCATGTCTATCTCAACCATTAAATAGGTCAATTTGGTTGTGCGCTTTTGCTTTTCTCAGGAGCAAGCGGTACCTCTACTTATTCTGCCACCTCCTGCAGAAGCTGCGGAAGCACCGGACATGCCTAAGTACCCCCCTTCGCATGAGCAGGAAATCATCCAGATAATGTGTGATGTGACCCCACCACCTCTCCCCTACTGTCCTACACTTCAAAGCAGTGTGGTGAACTTCTCAAATGTGGAGCAAAATACAGAAAAACCCATAGGCATGGCCTTATCAAAATAATATCTGACCTCAAATTGAAAACCCCAGCAGCCAAAAATCCTCTGGATGAATTGGGAGCAGCCCAAAAGGAGACTTGATGTCACATTTTTTCAGGTTTTTTGGTATGTGGGGTTTACTATGACTTAAGCTTACTCTGCTTTAGAACAAAATATTGAGATGCTAAGAGTGGCAGTGTTTTAAAAATTTAAATATTTATTGGACATCCAAATCATAAAGAAAGAAAAAACAAACAAAAAACTATGCACACCCCGGTAAATAGTTATTTCAGTGCAGAGAAAATTAATTATTTCAGTGCTTTCTCCATTTACTTGAATTCTGCCCATTGTGTTGCAGGAACAAAGGACCTTCATAATACGAGGCCCTATATCCACATGTATTCTTGTGCCTACATTAAGCTAATATTTAATGTAACCATGTATGCAAATAGAAGGAAGTTTGGAAATGAAAATTGATATTTCAACATCTGAATCCCCACAGCCTAACACCACAGTCTCACGTCAAATGATGCCTAGCACATGTAGCACAATTCCGCTGGAATCACTACATTCACTGAATCCCCCTTTAGGAAAGACAAATGGTGAATGAGACAAAACTCACCAGGTGCCTTCTTGGGTTCCACCCCCAATGGAGAGACATGCAACCCCTCCATAGGGGGTGGGGAGGTGGTACAAAAGGGCCTGCTATACAACCTTCCTTCAGTTCCTTAGCCAGTTTTGCACTGCCTGCCTGCTCCATTCCCATGACTGACCGAATGTTGTTGGAAAATCCTGAACCCCTCTTTGAAGCCCTGAATCACATAATATATACAGCATCATTGTCAGGGAAGTCCTGCAACACCAGCTCGAGGGCCTCTCATCACATCAGGGTTGGGGTCATTTCCACTATCAGAAGGGAAGCCACCCACCTCTCCTTGGCCTCCTCCTTGCTGCTTTCCATTACCCCCTGTACCCTTGCCCCTGCTACAGCTAAAAGGGTGGTGACTCCCATCACACTATGTCCAAGCATGGAGAAACCTACAAGGGGAACAAAACCACTTCCCCTTATTATTAAATCGTAGCAGGGTTCTCCCTGAGAGGAAGTCTTTCCCCCCATTTCCCTACTGTGGTCATTAACAGCAGTGACCCCACCCTTTGTTAAAGCATGCCCACTATCGGATCTTGGTGCATTAGATGCATTGTTCATGCATTCAAGCCATAAATCCTGGGCATGTATATCCCACCTAAAGCCCAGGCAGATGGAGGCCTGCTTCTAGAAGGACTCATTGTAACAGAGCCATGCACCGGGTTTGCCCATGTCCCATATTGTAAGCCCTCCTCATGATGTCTTGATATTTCACAAACTCAGATGCCCTTCTGGGGTAGGCTTGCAAAAGGACCCCCATCAGAACCAAGTAAGTGGAGGTCCAATTTGCCCAGTTTCAGTCTGCCTTGGGTTGCTAGAATTTTTCCTTCTCCTTTACACCATTCTGTACATTAGGGACTGGGATAAATAAATAGAAGGGCAAATATGTCCACATAGTCACCCCTCCAAATTTACGCCCTGGTAGACTGGAACAAATGTGCTCCAATGGGGGAAGACACCTCTGCATACCCTCCAGCCAAAGGGTGGGCCTTCTCCCTGCTGCCAATGCTCTGACCGTACATGCTAGTTGGGCCTTGTGAAGGGGATGACCACACCTGGGTAATCCCAGAGCCTTGGGGTGCAACCACTCCCCCCAATGACCAAACTCCAACCACATTAGGTGAGGCACCTTGAAATGAATGAGCCATCACCCCCAATGCTGAGCCTCCACACTGGCTGCCCCCTGAACAGGATAACTTTGCTGCACCTATGCAGACTGGCTACTCATCCCTTGGACTGGGTATCCATGCTGTAACTGGCCCCTTGCCCTGGCCATGGTACCCAGGCCTCATGCCAACGTATCTTATGGGTCACCCCAGACACAGATGAAGGGAAATTATTAACTCCCACTCCATTTGTTGTTACTTGCCTGACACCGGTACTACCAACACCCATTCTCCATGGCTCACCAGGCTGACTCTTTGGTGGAAGATGTCCAACCACTGCTGCACAGAGGCTTGGTGCAAAAAGGATTGCATGTTGAAATGGGTATTCAGATGCCTAAATATCAATTTTCATTTGCAAACTTCCTCCTATTTGCATACAAGGTTATATTAAATATGAGCTTAATGCAGGCACAAAAATACACGTGGATCCAGGGCTTCATATTATGAAATAAAGTCCTTTGTACTGGCAACACAATGGGAGGAATTCAAGGAAACAGAGAAAGCACTGAAATAATTAATTTTTCCTGCACTGAAATAACCATTTACCAGAGTGTGCATAGGTTTTTGTTTGTTTGTTTTCTTTTTTCTTTCTGTATGCCTTGGATATCCAATAAAGGTTGAAATATTACACTGCCACTCTTAGAATCTCAAATTTTTGTTCTAAAGCAGAGTAACCCTAAGTCATATTAAATCCAATACATATTAAAATCTCATAGCACTGTATCTCAATCAACATAACTATTAGTTCGGGTTTTTTTTATCATAAGCTCCCAATTGTACAATCATTTTAAAGACTTTCTAGGATTCTTACACCCCTTTAGCCTTGAGGCTTTAATTAAAAGAACACAGATGGTAGCAGTGAAAAGAAAAAGGAAGATTCCTAATTATGAATGCCTACATGACTCTTATACATCAGGAATGAATCAAGAGAAAGAAATAAAAATATTCATTATCTAGTCAATGCTATTACGTAACATTCAATTAGGAAGATATTATATAAATTGATGGTGACTCAGGTGCAAAGGTAGCTCCTGTATTTGCATATGTGATAAATAACTGGACAAATTAAGTTGTAAAGATTACCACACAGCATCATCCACCGAAGTAATTACTGTAATTAATTATTTATTATTATTATTATCATTATGATTGTTTATGTAGCACCAACAATGTGTCTGGCACTGAAAAGTCATGATTAGGAGCGGTCCCTCCTCTGAAGGGCTTACAATTTAGGATGGACAAGGGAGAAGAGCTAAGGGGGAAGAGAACATGGGGAGAGACTTGGATACATTCAAGAGGTTTAGAAATGGTCGGTGCATTTACTTAGCATAATTACAAGAGGAAGATGAGGAGGATCCAGGATTAAACAACATATGAAAAAACATAAGTGAGAAATCTAAGGAGATGAGGTGCTAGAAAAAGCCTGATGCAAAATGTAGGTTTTTAGAAGGGATTTGAAGGCTGAAAAGAAGGGAACAGAGTGTGTGTGTTCAGGGAAGGAGTTTCAGGCACTGGGGGCAGCATGGAAGAAGGGGCAAAGACAGTTTAGGGAGCAGAAGTCACTGAGGTGGGTGAGGGTGGTGGCAGAGGAGGAGTGAAGTTCCCAGGTAGGAAGACAGAAGGACAAGAGGGAAGAGAGGAACAAGGCCATGAAGATCCTTGCAGGTGAATACAAGGAGTTGCGTTGGATACAAAGGGGAGGAGGAAGACAGTGGGAGGGAATACATATATATTATATAAATAAATAAATGTCTTATCAGGTGAAACTGTGTGCCTAGAAAGCACTGAATGATGCAACCTGAAACATACCTTAGATACATTAATCTCTTTTTTCCATGCTATCTAAGAACCAAAAACAAACAAACAAACAAATAAAGAGGGTGTTAGGTGAATAATAAAATCGTTAACCTCTCTCTTTTTCTTCTACTTCCTCATCTCCCATTGGAGATACCAGGAATCTGGACATGGCCTCTCTCACTCCCCTGGTTTCAGTGCATATGTTTAGCTTACTTGAGAAAACATTTCTGACAGGGCTGGCTGGTGGATTTGGAGGCTGGTGGGGCAGTGAGTGGGTTGAACCTGCTGCCGACAGGCCGGCGGGCCTAGGGGTGGAACCAGGGCAACGGTAGGCACAGCAAGGGCAACAGTAGGTGGAGCCAGGGCAACGGTAGGCAGAGCCCTGGCATAACCCAGCAGCAAGGAGTTCTCAGGGTTAACATTGGATGGACATTACATTAGTTAATGCTGGGAACGCTGCTGTGTGAAGCACTGCCACCGGGGATAGAGTGTCTTCTTACTGGGGTCCCATCCACTCTCCTCTCTTTCCCACCGGGTCCAAATTAACCATAGTAGGTTAAAAAAATAGATAATGTTGCCATCACCTACCTTTATCCTGAATCCTTGGATCCTCGATTTTCATGGCATCCTTGGCCACTTGTAGTCTTCTGAAGGTGTAGGCTTTGGGACAAGCCTTCCTTCTGGCTTGGAAAACTTGGAGGACTGAGTTATCTCCCTGTCCTGCAACAAGCTGAATCAAAGAGAATGAAAGGGAAGAGAAGGACAGAGGAGTAGGAGGGAAAGGGTTTGGTTTTGGTGCATGAGAAGAGGAAGGGGGAAAGGTGGGTTGAGTGGGGGACAAGCAAAACCTTGTTGTCTGCAATCTTCTCTTCTTCCATGCTCCTACCTACTTTTTCCTCTGTTCACAACTTTGTCCTAAACTGTACCTACACTGTACAGAGTACCTACACTGTATCCCCAGCAGCCAAATGCCTGTCCAAACAAACAGGCCTTTTAAAAACATTGGCCAGTTTCAGGGCTGCATTGCCACCAAATCAGACACATCCAGACCAGCATCCCTAGTAGCTACATCCTATCCCTGGAAGCCAAACGCCTGTGCAAGCAAACAGACCTTTTTAAAATTTGGCCAGTTTCAGAGATGCATTGTCACCAAATCAGGCCCATCCAGACCAGCATCCTTAGTAGTTACACCCTATCCCTGGCAGCCAAATGCCTGTGCAAGCAAACAGACCTTTTTTAAATTTGGCCAATTTCAGAGATGCATTATCACCAAACCAGGCTCATCCAGACCAGCATCCCTAGTAGCTACACTCTATCCCTGGCAGCCAAATGCCCGTGCAAGCAAGTAGGCCTTTTAAAAAAGTTTGACCAGTTTCAGGGATGCATTGCCACCAAACCAGAAACATCCAGACCAGCATCCCTAGTAGCTACACCCTATCCCTGACAGCCAAATGCCTGTCCAAGCACACAGGCCTTTAAAAAAATTGACCAGTTTCAGGGCTGCATTGTCACCAAACCAGACACATCTAGACGAGCATCCCTGGTATCTACACCTTATCCCCAGCAGTCAAATGTCTGTGCAAGCAAACAGGCCTTTTAAAAAAGTTTGACTAGTAGGGCCCCAGGAAATGGCCACCACCTTTGAAACCATATCTTAAGCCAACCATATTATCCTCAGCCTAAGCACACCACAAACGCAGCAGTGAGGAGGAGTTCCACTTGTCCCCCAAAACATGGTTCGGTTTGAAAATCGAGCTCGGTTCGGAAGTTCAGTTCAGTTCGGTCCCAAACTCCGAACTCCGAACTTCCGAACCGTGTTCGCCCATCCCTACAGTCCACCCCCTCCCCCAGCCCCATTCCCCACCCAGACTCCTCAAGTACCTCCACTCCCAACCCCATTCCCCAGAAGCATTTTCCCCAGTGCCCCCCCCCCAAGAGCAATGTACTCACCACCAAGCACAGCAGCAAAACACATCCCTTGGGCAAGGCAACCAAGTCCAGCAGCGTGTTCCAACTATGTTTGTCACTTTTGGGACTCCTTCCAAGTTCCTGGGCTTCTCCCAGCCAGGTTCCACCCCCTGATTGCAGCTAGCCTGCTATGCTGGGGCCTGGCTGAAAATGCATGCACACAGAAGCGCAGTTTCCTGGTGCGGGGCACCCTCAACCCTGAAAATCAGCAGCAGCTGCTCCTGGGGACCCCAACAGAGTTCTGTGACCCACCTAAATTTCTTCAGCTGCCTGCGTGACAGGTAAGAGGCAGCTCAGGCAGAACAGAGGGAGGCATAGGAAGGACAGTGACCCTGGCACCCTTGTGTGCCAACCATGCCTAATTTCTGAGTTCTCTTAGACTCTTTCAACTGAGACCACAATTTTTCTCACATCATATACCATACCACCTTTATCCCCCCTGCCTCTAACTGCATAATCCATATTCGTTTTCTCCCAGAGTATTCTTAGTTTTGTCTTGCACTAGGGATGGGCGAAAGCAGTTTGGAAGTTCAGAGTTCGGACTGAACTCGACCAGTTCAGTCGACCAAACCGAACTTCCAAACCGAACTCAAATTTTGAACCAAACCAAATTTCCGAACTCGGCTCTGTTCGCCCATCCCTAAAAGATAATCTTCCGTTTAGTTTAATGGAAGTTCGGAGTTCAGACCGAACTCGAATAGTTTGGTTGACCGAACCAAACTTCCGAACCAAACTGAATTTCCAAACTCAGTTCTGTTTGCCCACCCCTATCTTGCACACATTCTGCACTTATCCACTGACAGAAATTTGAAAAGGTTTCTCAGAAGCAGCAGAGATGGTCCCAAATCAACAGCCGGAGGGGGGAGGCAGGGGCTAAAATAAAGTTACAGCAAAGGTCCCCTGTTGCTCTTGAGGCTGTAAACATGTCACTTCAGTTACACAGTCAAACCCATTGCACCTAGAAACAAGAATTCAAGAAAGAATTCAAGAAGTTATTTGAACTACATGCTTTTCCTATTCTATGGGAAGCATACAGCACAAATTTCAGAGAGTTATTAAGCCAATTCAACACTGATGTCAGGATGCTCACACTAACCAAAACCCCTCAAATCATGCATCAGAACTAGAGCTGAAAAGAGTACCTGCAAAAACGGATATACCCAATGAATTTCCGGTACCCGAATCGATCCAACAACATCAAGTAGCGATTGGTACTTGATTGCAAACCCAATTCAGTTATCTGATGTCCCAGAATGTTGACTTCCTGTCCTGGAATATTTTTAGGGCTGAAACTCAATTTTAGCTTTTTCTCGGTTCACAGAGAATTGCGATTCTCATCTCGGTTTAAATGAGAAACAATAACCAAGAAAATTGCCATCTCACAACAATTCTCAGTCGATAATCTTTTCTCAAATTACTGGCTACAGTTTACCGGATTGTTGTTTACCATTGGATTACTGGTTACCAAATTACCATTTACTGGATTGTTGGTTACCATTTACTGGGTTGTTGTTTACTGAGTTGCCTGTGAGCCAAATCCAATAACCAACGAACATGGTAACCAATAAACCAATAACCAATAAACATGGTTATAAACCAATAACCAATAAACACGGTAAATGGCAAATCACAGTAACTGGTAAACATGGCACATGGTAAATCACAATACCGATACAGAAGATAAATGGCAAACCCCCACATGTCAGTAACTGGTAAACATGGTTAATGATAAACAGTAAATTGTGGTAACCAATAAATCAAGTTTCACTTGAGATCTTATTTGGGGTTCAAAAAAATCTCAACAGCAATTCTTCATTCCCACGAAATTATCATGAAAATCAATTTGATTATCATTATCATTTCAGCACTACTGTTTTTTAACGTCCAACACCTGTTTGTAACAGAGCAGAGTCCCTGTAAGCAACTAGCCATTTAAGGAGGTGTATCTCCAGGCTTAATAGAAGAACCATCTGTGACTGGGCATGGCAGAGCCAGTTCAGAGTTAAAAACCTTATCTAGGGACAGGGCTCGAGGGTGTTGAGGGAGTTATGACCAGAGAGAATTGCTAGAGACTGCTGAGGAAACAGGCGCTGGGAGTTGTGCCCTGACTCCTCACAACCCTAACTCAGAGTTAGCTACCTGAGCGGAACGGTTTAATAAGTTGCAGGAGGGATTGTGCCTGGCATACAGAGACTACGAGTATTGAGATGTGCTAAAGAGACTGTGAGTAGAGAGAACAAAGAGTTAGGGATGTGCGAACGTGGTTTGGGCGTTCGGTGTTCGGCCCGAACTAGGCCCTTTCGGATGGCTGAACCAAACACGGAAGCAGCTGAACAGTTCGTCCCTGTTCGGGTGAGTTCGGCAGCGTTAGGGAAGAAAAAATGTTACTGGAAGACCCGGGGGGGTGGGGGGGCAGCTGAGGAGCAGACTTCATGGTGCTAGGGGTGGAGAGGCTTGGACTAGCAGTCAGCCTGCCCAATCACCATCCCTCTTTTCCTCATACCACTGGCTTCATAATCTGCGTTTGGCATGGGGCTAGGCTGCACAGAGCCAATGAGGGTTGTGGTAAGATGGACAAGCAAGTAACAAAAGTCATTGCCCTCCCCCCTTCCAATTCCTTCTGAGCTAGCCACTGATCCTGTCAGCTGGCATTTTCAGAAGTCTTCCTCTCCCAGCAGTTTGTGTTCCTAATCCATTACATTCCAGGCAGGGAGGACTGTCCATCCACGTCATCCAGAACCTGCCATTCTAGTCCCAAGACCCTCTGTCAGGGTTCTGGGACTGTCATTCAGCTCACAGAGAGACTTTGTTCCACCTCATCAAATAACAACCACTCCAGCCCCAGGACCAGGGTTCTTGGGCCTACGTTCCAGGCAGGGAGGGCTGTCCATCCACATCATCCAGAAGCTGCCACTCCTGTCCCAGGACCCACCATCAGGATTCTGGGGCCCACGTTTGAGTCAAGGGGAGCCATCATTCCACTGCATCAAGAAATAGCCACTCCATCCCCCAGGACCCACCCTCAGGGTTCTGGGGCCTATGCTTCAGGCATGGAGGGCTGTCCATCCATGTCATCGAAAATCTGACACTCTAGTCCCAGGACCCACCATCAGGTTTCTGGGGCCATCATTCAGCTCACAGGGAGCTGTCATTCCACCGCATCAAGAAACAGCCAACCACTTCAGCCCCAGGACCCACTGTCAGGGTTCTGGGGCCTATGTTCCAGGCAAGGAGGGCTGTTGTTCCACTTCATCCAGAAGCTGCCACTCCATCCCCAGGACCCACCATCAGGGTTTGGGGGCCTATGTTCCAGGCATGGAGGACTGTCCATCCATATCATCCAAAAGCAATAGGGGTGCTGCTGCTGCTCAGCCTGCTGATGGTGCTGCTACTGCTAGGGCTGGAGGCAGGGATAGACCCTGCCAGCTGAAAGGGGTGGCTGCTCCCACCATCCCCAGGCTCATCCTGCTGCTGCTGCCGCACATTCTCCGGAGCCCTCTCTGCCTGCCGGACCCTCTCCACTAGCTCACACTTCCAGTGGCCATAGAGCGGTGTCTGGCGTGCCACACTGACCTTGACCCTGAGGTCCAGTGTGGTTGCCTCCCAACACATATTCCTCTGGCTGCAGGAGCTCATCAAACTGTGCCTTCAGCCCTGCCTTCAGCTGCAGCACCAGGGCAACCGCCTCAGCCACCAGCTTCTTGCCCTGAGGGCCACAATCCCGCCCCTGGAGAATCTCCTCCAGCCTCCAGAGGAGACTCTGCACCAGAGGGGTCACCTGGCTGATGGTTGCCATGGAGGAACTGATGGTAGGGATGGGTGAACGTGGTTCGGAAGTTCAGAGTTCAGCCCGAACTCGGCCTGTTCAGACGACCAAACCCGAACTCAAATCTGAATATGAACTGACTGAACCGAACTCAATTCTGAATGTCAAAATGACCGAAGAGTTCAGTCAGTTCGGATCACATTCGGGTGGCAAAAACATGTGACTGGAAGGCAAAACGTGACAGGGAGGGGGAGTAGGCTGAGGAGCAGACTTCCAGGCACCAGGGGTGGAGAGGCTTGGAGTAGCAGCCAGCCTGCCCAATAACCATCCCTTTTCACCTCAGACCACTGACTTTGCCGTCTATGATTGGCCATGGACTAGGCTGCACAGAGCCAATGGGGCTCGCGGTGAGGCGGGTGCAGCAAGAAACAAAACTGATTGCCTCGCCCCTTCCCAACACCTTGTAGCTAGTCACTGTTCCTGAACAGCAGGCATTTCAGAAGGTTCCCTCTCTCCCAGCAGTTTTTGTTCCTTCCTATTCCGAATCCATCGCCATCTTCCTCTATTTCACCCATCCAACCCAGTTACCTCCATATTATCATTTATTTTATTAATGTTTGCTGCTGCACGACTGCATTATAGTCTCAAAATAGGGTTACTCAGAAAAAACTTGTGAACTACTGTTCAAATTTTTTTGAAGTCATTAGGGTCATTATCTATAATAGGAACCATCAGTGTGCTACAAAGGGGCACACAGGATCCATTCTTCCAGGTGCATTTGCATCCTAGCCTCTGGAAGGGTGACTGAGGGAACCCCATGCCATTTTCTGAACTACGGCCCATTATAAAGGTGTGCACAAGGGACTCATGTCATTATTTGTGTGCATTGCTCATTTTTGTTATTTAAATATTTTGTTTTCCTTTTTGTAAATATCAACAGTTCGTTTTCATTTTTGCTTTTGTTTTCAATTTTGATTGGTTTCAATGGAAAGGACATTTCTGGATGTAACTTTATTGCCTTTCATTATTTTTGGATAAGACATGGAGGATTTATACCTTCAATGGTAGGCATTAACTGTACCAAATTTTTGAAAGCTTGGATACAGGAATCAAATTTTATAATAGCAGTTGAATTATGTCAATTTGCAAAGATATGCATAAATATTTCTGTCTGTAACATCTTTCTCTTTCATATTATGCAGATGAAACTTATAAAGTTTATACCCCTCCCCTAGTTTACTAATTATGCCAACTTTGCAAAGGATTGGATAAAGGGTTCCAGTGGTACAAGCAATTAACTTATAAATGTATGACTGAATATAAGAATTTTCTAGTCCAACCAGTGTACATGACATTTGGCAGAGCTATATTTCTCACCTTCAGGATCATCTTTGCAAAATATTGGAAATATGTGGTAAAGGGTACCGCTTTTATAAGCTTGCACAGCATATGCAGAGAATGAGCCATGCCAGGGATTCTCTTATGTGTCACTGTAGTAAAAGGTCTGTTTGTGATTCCAATGGGACAGCAGAAATGTCAACCAAATATCCTCATTCTGTGCTGTGACCAACCAAAATTCTCCCCTCCACTTCTTACTGGGAAGTTGGAAGCATCTGTTTAAGAAAGAGCCAACAGAGATTTTCTAATGTCCTCTGTCACGGCGCTGCAGGATGTGACTGTGATGATAATTGGCCAGCCTGGATGTGTAAACCATGTATCCTGTTTCTGGGATTCTATCCCCCAAGTCCCAGTTATGCTCCTTCTATGCCCGCCTCAGGGCCGCCCCCTATGCTCACCTAGAAGCCACCACCAATTGGTTCTGTAAAGTTGGAGGCATGCAGTAATTGTCCAGGGAATGTTTCTGTCAGTCTTTTGGGTTGATCCCCATCCTCCCTCCTACATCCTTCCTCCCCCTGCCATGCCAGGTGCCTGCCTCTGACTGGCACTGCATGTGCTGCAATTTATCTGAATAATGGTCTTCAAGGGGACAACTTCAATTGGCTAAAAAGTAGGACCCTTTATCAAATTGTCCTTTCGTTTGGCATATATGACAGGGAAGATGTTTGATGCATTCCTGCTAAATGTCTTGTAAATAAACAGGATGGAATATAAAAATGTTACAGCCAGAAATGCATTTTCAAGTTAATGTCTTATAACATCAGGACCCTTTGTCCAATATTTCTGAAATCTGGCAGGATTGGTAAATTTGTGGAGGTACATAATCTTCCCATGTGTCATGGAAAATAGGATGGAAGATAAAGAAGTTGTAGCCAGGAATATGTATGCAGCTTTTCTTAAAATCACAAAATTCAATTGCTTATACAATTGGTTCCTTTTATCCAATCCTTTTTAAATTTGATACACATAGTGCCATCCATTGGCGGTACAAGCTTCCAAAGCTTCCAAAGTTTCAGAATTTAATAAGTAACAAAAAAGGCATTGCCGGAAATACATTTTTTCAGTGTTTTCCTATTATTTCGAAAGCAAAAATTGTTTTCATTTTTGTTTTCATTATTATTGGCATTTTCATTATTACAATAAAGAAAAAGAAAATGAAATTTTTTATTTTTGTTATCATAATAACGAAAACAAATCATACACCCTCTAGCCCATTCAAACTTAGATATATTGTTGGGGGGGGAGGGGGAGGAGGAGGATTAGGTTTCAGATTTTAGTTGCTCCAAAATTCACTCTTAATTTATATTTATTTATTTATTTATTATTAAAATGTATATGCCGCTCCCTCCTGCTACAAGCATCTCAGGGCGGCTAACAACATTTACAAATATATAGCAATTAATATAAATTAAAACAACCTAAAATCCCCAGATAAAAATAACCCGAACCCAAACCCTCCCTAACCCAACCCGACCCCCCGTCCTCTACCCATCTTTCCCACCCCTACTTACTCCCTTCCCCAAAGGCCTGGATGAACAGTCAGGTCTTACAGTCCCAGAGGAAGGCCAGCAGACTCAGGGCCAGCTAATCTTCCTCCAGGAGGGAGTTCCATAGCTGCGGTGTGGCCACCGAGAACACTCTCTCCATTTTGCACCCCCAGCTAACCCGGGGGACCTCCAAGAAGGTGCCCTCAGCAGACCACAAGGATTGCCCCAGGACCCGAGGACCCGAGGAGTGAGGCAGTCTCTGATATAGGAGGGGCCCAAGCCATGTAGGGCTTTAAAGGTTAAAACCAGCACCTTCAATCGGGATCAAATATGGACATCTTTCTTGAAAATTGGGTAGGAAGGTTTGCAAAAACAGGCTCTGTGCTTCTTACAAAATAATAGCTTTACCAATGATTTTCTCTTTCTGACTCTTGCATGATTGAAATCAGAAGGTGTAGAGGCTTGCAGACCAAAACTATGACATTAAGTAAAATTTTAGTGGTCTCAAAAACATGCACAAATTTGCACAATGCGCAAATGTGGTGATGACATTTGCAGATGACACCTCAAATTTGCACCTAAAATTTAATCAAGGTAGTTAAAACACGAGCAGAGTGTGAAGAACTGCACAGGATTTTACTAGACTGAGTGCCTGGGCATCTAAATGGCAGATGAGATTGAATGTAGACAAGTGCAAAGTGATGCACATCGGGAAAAATAACCCAAGCTATGAGTATACAGTGCTGGGTTCTAAGATTTGCATCTCAAATTTATTCACAGCAGACTGTGAAGAACTGCAACAGGATTTTATGAGACTGGGTGCCTGGACATCTAAATGGCAGATGAGATTTAATGTGGACAAGTGCAAAGTGATACAGAGGAAAAAATAACCCAAACTATGAGTACACAAAGCTGAGTTCTAAGTTAGGAGTTACGACTTAGGAAAAAGATCTGGGAGTGATTGTGGACAATACACTGAAATCCTCAGTCCAGTGTGCAGCAGCAGTCAAAAAAGCAAACAGAATGTTAGGAGTTATTCGCAAAGGCATAGAGAATAAAACTGACAATGTCATAATGCCTCTATACAAATCAATGGTGCGACTGCACCTGGTATATTGTGTGCAGCTCTGGTCTCTCTATCTCAAAAAAGAAATAGCTGAACTAGACGGTACAGAGAACGGCAACGAGAATGATAAAGGGTATGGAACGGCTTCTGTACAAAGAGAGGCTCTTCAGCTTAGAGAAGAGAAGACTGAGAGGGGACATGATAGAGATTTATAAAATCTTGAGTGGTGTGGAACAAGTAGATAGGGAATGGTTTTTTACCCTCTCAAATAGTACTAGAACTAGGGGACACTCCATGAAACTAGCTGCTGGCAGATTTAAAACAAATAAAAGGAAGTACTTTTTCACTCAACGCCTAATTAACTTATGGAATTTGTTGCCAGAGGGCATTGTCAGAGCCAGTAGTATAGCTGGGTTTTAAAAGGATTGAATAAGTTCTTGGAGAGTAGGTTCATTAATGGCTACTAACCAAGTAGCTTCCAGGATGAACTTCTTACTGTCGGGAGCCGGGAGTGAACAACGGGGAATTGATTGTCCATCTTGAGTATTGGTTCTTCTCCCACGCGTTCAAGATTGGCCACTGTCAGAGGACAGAATGCTGGGCTTCATGGACCACTAGTCTGATTCAGTATGGCATTACTTATGTTTTTATGTTCTTATGAAGTTGATAAAAGGGGGTTGCAATTCCTGTTTTATAGGATGTGTTTCAGGTGTTGTCACCCTCAGATGCAGGGGATGCTCTTGGGATTGTTCGAGCCACCTATTGTGAACTAGATCCATGCCTGTCCTGGCTGGTTAAGGCTAGCTGGGAGACATTGGGGCCGTTGCTGGCAGGGATAGTCAATTACTCCCTTGGGGAGGGTGAGGCGCCGGGCTGTCTCAAGGAGGTGGTGGTGTGGCCCCTGCTCAAGAAACCATCTTTGGACGGTGACGCCCTTGCCTGTTATTGGCCAGTCTCTAACCTGCATTTGGACCGGGTTAACTTTCTCGATCACTCGCAGTTGGGCTTTTGTCCGGGTTGTGGCATGGACACTGTGCTTGTGGCCTTGACTGACGACCTCTCCCGTGAGTTGGACTGGGGTCATTTGGCCCTGTTGATCCTATTAGATCTCTTGGCTGCATTTGATACCATTGATCATGAGTTGTTGGTGACTCGACTGCGGGACTGAGCAGGGATTGGCGGGAATGTTCTTGAATGGTTCCACTCTTTCCTGGATGGGACAACCCAGCGTGTGGTGCTGAGGGAGTTAACCTCTTCCCCCCGGGGCCTCATGTGTGAAGTACCTCAGGGTTCCATCTTATCCCCTCTCTTGTTCAATGTGTATATGCAGCCTCTGGGAGAGGTTGTTAGGGAGTATGGACTGGAGTGAGATGTCATCAATATGCTGATGACACCAAACTATATCTCTCATTTTCCTCCGACTCAGGGCCAGCAGTCTCGGTGCTTACCCGGTGTTTGTTGCTGTTGGGGATTGGATGAGGGAGAGCCACCTGAGGCTTAATCCTGACAAGATGGAGGTGATATTTGTGGGGAGGGCTGAGGGAGTGGTGACCCCCATCATTAATGTGATCTTCCCTCCCCTGGTTTCTCTGGTCCGGAG
>QEPC01000698.1:229809-244224 GCA_003113815.1 Sphenodon punctatus
CTGGATGAAGAAAGGGTTTACTTATATTTGCTAACACTCTCTCAGGAAGAGGCAATAAAGGCTCTGGCATCTTTTGTCTTATTGGTCATGAAGAGAGAATAATTAGTAGACAACCATAGTAATTTTCCTATAAATTCTAAGTTGGTAAATTGGGCCAATTCAATAAATAAATAGAGGATTAAACGAAGGATTGACTGATGTCATTGGTTGATAGTTGAAGTAATTGGTATATAATGATATAGACTGATTAAGGTATTTGATGTTGTATTATTCATATGTATGTATGCTTTTTGGATGGCAAAGGCAAAAGCCAGCCATAATAAAATTGAAATTGAATTGAATAGTGACCATATTTGTTTTGCTGGGTATGGTTCAGATCTGACTCAGTTGACAGATATTATGACCACACCAGCAAAATGATGAGAATGACACAAATAAGTAATTGGATGAATGCTTGGCAGCACCCTTTATTAATTTAAGTATCCAGTCAAGAAAATAACAATAAAACAGAACCGTGAACAAAATGGGCACGCCCCTAGTAAGCTCACTCAGGGGATAATTGAGAAACTCTCCCCCAGTCCAGGACACCACAGGGCCTGACAAAAAGCCATTGCCCTGCAACAGGTCCAACAGGTGGGTATCGTGTTAGACCTCCTCCTTCCATTCGGAAAGGAAGGAAGGGGGTAGAGCATGCTTCATCCCTTGCAGGCCTTATTAGCAATGTTGCACTCAGACCCCCTCAGGGTGCCACCCTGGAACTGCCTGAGCCCGCAGGGTTACCCCAGTGGGATGAACTTAATAGTATCCTGGACCACAAATTAATAAAATAAGCACTGTTCCCAACGACGGTGCTACAACTAACTAACACCAAACCCACCCTTAATTCACCAACCTGGCTGCTACAAACAGCCATACAAACCAGGAACAGACACTGTGGGAAAGACAAAAAGAAACGTGATCCCCCAAATGCCAATATAGGAGACTCAAGAAAATTCCTTTCCAACCCTAATCAAGGTGGCTTGCTCAAATGCACACTGCCAAATTCAAGGGCGAGTGTGTGGGTCACTTCTCCTACATGCCTCTCCATCCGGCCAGACAGCGTGGCTTGAAATTAACTAGAGAGAAGCCTTGCTTCTCACGAGATCTTCCCTGCCTGAAGCGCAGGAAACCCGAGCAGCCAAAGCTGCTCAGCTTTCTCCACCTCCTCCCATTCACTTCGCTGCCCGCAAGAAAGTGACTGGGGAGTAACAAGCCCACCAGCAGGGGTCTATGAACCCCAAACCATCGACACGTTTGCATTGTCAAAAGGGGATGGGGCATATATCCCACATCCATCCAAGGGGGTGGGGGAAGGGATATTATAGTTGCTGCCTGCAGATATTTGTTATACCTGGAGATTAATCTTTAATACTTAGAGACTCCAGGAAAATCCTGGGCAGACGCCAACTCTGTGGAACTGTATAAAACACCAAAGTTTAGCAGGAAGCATCACAACACTGTTGCCTTATGCCAGTCAGTTGTCCTGATGGCAACAGGGATTGCATAAAATACAGCTATTTCCGCTGAAGAAATTAGACAAAAGTAGTGTCTGCTAATCATCATGAGCTTAAAGGGGAAGCTCAGATAATCAAAGAAGCAGAACCTATATTGGGTGACTTTTTTAACTACAATTAATCAAAGTGAGGATATCTAGCAGCATTTTTGGAATGTTCTGCATTTCTGTGGCTGTGTCAATAGCATGCTTTTATCAGGTTTATGGTTTAAAACGTTAGCTAAATGTTTTGCACCAGTCAAAAGTCAAATGGAATATTAAAGAGTTTGAGGGGGAAAGAGTATAAAGCAATATGGAGACTATCATAATAGCATGTACAATTATTTGCTGTGGGATACTGTGAAGCCAATGGGTTCACTTTTAACTTGAGTTAAAAAAAGTGTCAATAACTTTATGGAGGATAGGTCCATCAAAGGCTATTAGCCTAACTGGATGGCAGATTACTAAATAGGACGATTTACTTATTCTACCAGTGCTTTTAGGATTCACTGCTAGTTCCACTTGATGCGTTTTTTCTTCCTCCATTACCTCCCCATTTATATAATTTTACACTGATTTATATTTTAACTGGTTTACACATCCAGGCTGGCCAATTATCATCACAATCACATCCTGCAGCAATGTGACAGAGGAGACAAGAGATTCTCTATTGACTCTTTCCTAAACAGATGCTTCCAACTTCCCAGTAACGAGTGGGGGAGAGAAGTTGGGGTGGTTACAGCACAGCATGAGCATATTTGATTGACATTTATGCTGGTCAAGTGGCATCACAAACAAATCTTATACCACTGTGACATGTAAGAGAATCTCTGGCATAGGTTCATTCTCTGCATATGCTGTGCAGACTTATAACATTGTGATCCTTTATCACATCTTTCCAATATTTGGCAGACATGATCCTGAAGGTGTGAGATACAGCCCTGCTACATTTCATGTACACTGGTTGGACAACAAAGATGTTACAGTCAGACATACATTTATAAGTTAATTGCTTATACCACCAGGGCCCTTTATCCAATCCTTCGGAAAGTTATCATAGATAGTAAACTTGGAGGGGGTATACTCTTGCCAAGGTTCATCCACATTAGATGGTAGACAAAGAAGTTACAGCCAGGAATGTATATGCAGATTTTTTCAAAACAACATAATTCAACTGATTATAAAATCAGATTCTTTTATCGAATCTTTCTGAAAATTGGTACACATAATGCCTTCCATTTGAGTTATAATCCCTCCTAGTTTAAATCTACATTTAATGAAAAATTAAAAAGTTACATGAAAATCAAAAACAAAAGAAAAAATGAAAATGAAACATTGATGTTTATGAAAATGAAAACAAAAAAATTAAATTAAAAAAATGAAAAATGACATGCGTCCTTGATGCACACCTCTAACTTACAGTAGTCAATAGTATTTATGGAGCAAGGCGAGGCTGTAGTAGTTTGTATTCTAAACCTAATGCCTGGGTCTCAGTGGCTGACATGGAACATTATAACCTAGGCAGGGGCATAATAGTAATCGGTACAGCTCCACTGGAGTCCACATGTACTCAGAAAGCATGCACACACTGGAGTTAAGTGCCTCAGCAGGGCATCCATGACATCTTCTACACCACGGCCCATTCCAAAGTAACTGCACCCATGAAACTAGATGAGCCAAATGTTTGACATTAGGGCTAACATGGTGTTTGGATCATAGGGCTGACCCAAGTCCTTGTTCCCCATTCCTACTCTTCTCTTTTTTGCTTACTTGTCTTTTTTTAAGTTGTAAATTTCTACTAGGGTGTTCAGCATCATTTTTTAAAGGGGTGTCTGGGCCAATGTTAGTCTGTAGTCATGAATGATTACTGAAGATTTGTAGTAATTGAAAAATATGGATGGTAGCATTGCTAATTGTATATACTTGTCTTGTTTCTAAAGTGTTGTCTGAAGCAATATGCAAGAGTAGCCAAATTTTACAGGGAAATCATTTTTCACCTCATGCAGTTTTGGCATAAGAGAATCTCAAAGTTGTACATCATTCTGTTGACAGGAAAACTCAAGAAGAATGCTGAATTACATTTTTTTTTGTGGGAGATAATAGAAATTAAAAGTAGGTGGAGATGGTTTTTCAGCCAAGAACCTTAATGTCAATAGTTCTAAGAGTCAGACTGCTTTTAGGTGAGTTGTTGAAACCAGCATGTTGAAGAATGTGCTGGCTGAAAAGCCCTGTGGGATACATTTACACGCACCAGAAGTAGCCACCCCGCCATAGGAATCGCTGCTTTTAGGGTCTTTTTAATGACAATTTTGGAAGCCTTGATATCAGGACTTCCAAAATGTGGCTTTAAAAAGACCCCACAAGTGGCGATTCCTATGGCGGGGCGACTACTTCCGGTGCATATAAATGCACTCCTCAGGACTTTTCAGCCAGCATGTTCTTCAATGTGTTGGTTTCAACCACTCGCGTAAAAGTGGTCTCAGATGATTAGTTTTCTAGTCCTCTTTGTGCCAGCCAGAAAGCCGCCTAATGAAGTCAGCTGAGAATTCTCATACCTTACATGTGTTCTAAACATGCATGAAAAAATAATAGTATCTGCAGCCTCTGGGATATGTTAGGTATGTGAGCAGTCAAAGCCTAATGATCATTGGCATCTGGGGTCATTTAAGGCACTCACTAGATTTCTCTAGTCCAAATGTGGACAAATGATGGTTTGGGAAATTTGGGAGTCACATGCAGCTCTCAGGTATCTGTACTGCAGCTCTTGCCAGAAGTGGTGTGCCCATGTGGCTCTCTCAGGAGAAAGGGAAGTAGAGTCACCGCTTCAGCCGCTGGAGCCTCATGAGGATTCTTAGAAGGGAATGGCGTGAGGTTTTTAGGGGACTTCTACATTTTTATGTATTTTATAAATTCTTATTTTGTAAGTTGCCCTGAGCTTTAGGCGAAAGCAAGCAAGCAAGCAAGAAAGCAAGCAAGCAAGCAAGAAAGAAAGAAAGAAAGAAAGGGCCACGGTAGCAGAAGGAGCATGCCCTGTGCTGCTATTGCTACTGCCTGACTCACCAGACTTCCTGGGAGCTAGAGCTTTGATGTGAGAGGGGGTGGGGAGGGGTTTGGAGAAAGACATGCTGTCCTGTCTCTGGGATTGATGGAAAGCTATGATTGATGTAATGCAACTTGTGACTCTTGGCAATATAAAATGTTGATATGCAGCTCTTGGACTTTGGAGGTTTGCCTAACATTGCTCTAGCCTATAATGGTGCCATAACCAGTATACATGAGAATCAGGGTCTTCAGTTGAACCTCTTCTTCTTTCACTGCAGAAAGGAAACATTCACAGAAGCTAGTTGGGATGGGACTTTAGGTTTTGCCAAAAACCGAAAGTACCTGATAATGGGCTTATTGGATTAATCCGATATCTCAGTTCTTTCTCGGTTCTTGGTGGTATCAGATCTTTTGCATTGGTTTTTTTCCCCTGGATTTTTAACTTTGCGGTTTTTCCATTGAAGTCAGTGGGGGAAACTGCAATGTTAAAAATCCGATACCAAGAGAACTGAGATATGATAGGAGAACTGGCAGACAGAGATCCAATACCAATAAAACCGAGAACCAAGATTTTGCCAATAGTCCCACCCCTAGACGCTAGACAAAATCATGCAGTTGACGTTTTCTGTATGGGTTTTTTTTCAAAATTTTTAGGATTTTTAAAATTCTTCTTTCACGGTAGAAACTTTACAAAAAGTGGGTAAGGTACAAGCCGTCAAAGGCCCTTTTTACATGAGACACTCCCCCACATGGACACTCATCATCCATGTGGGGGAGCATCCCATGTAATTGTGGGGGTATGTGAGTGCACACCCATATATTTTTATAGCTTTGTTTTTAGATGTCTGACATCTCTTTATTTTTTCCCCCCTCTTCAACCTTCTTTTTAGTTACTTTGTCGAAGTCATTGCTGTGCCTTCTGATATATACCTGTGTTGCATTTGTTCATAGCTAGTTATAGTAATCTAGTTTCAATGGCCGAAATACCAAGTGGGATATGCATACTAGATCCGCTTGAGATTCATGTGGGTCCTGCATGAGATCCGTGTGGCATAATGCAGTCCCTCTGAAGATGCATGCAGTTTGCAGGCATATGCACATGCAGCATGCATACACACATGCAGCATGCACAGGGCATGGAATTACCCCCAATGTCACTCTCTCAGATATAATGACTAAGGATGCAATTGAAGATGTGCAGTGAGACAGCATTAGTCACTACAGGATCCACAAAGAGCACTGCCAGCACATTAAACTACAGATTTGTATAATGGCTTGAAATGCTTATGTCTTGGATGAGTCCATTATTTTAGTATCTAATAAAGTTATGAACTTAGTTCCCTGGCCCCACAAAAATGGACCATTTGATCAACGTGACCATTCACAACTAACCAACAAATCAGACATTTTAAATACTGAATATGCGCAATGAACTTGATGTGTGAAATCTAAAGCCTAAGAATTCTTCAACAAAACTTATTAACAGAAAATTTCAAAGAAGAAGTAATTTTGAGAAGCTGCAGTCTGCTTGCAGACAATACACAAATGAATTACATAAATTATTTGTTTCAAATTATTCACTTTACTGAACATACTGGCAATTTGGGAAAATGCTCAATTTCAATGAACTAAGGGCTTTTTTCTGCAATGTGTTGAGTACTGCATGTGGCAGGTACAGAGTGCCCTCAACGCTCCTTGAAATCAATGCAAGCTGACAGTGTTCAGCGCCTCTTGCAATTTAGCCCTAAGATTAATGGATGTCAGCATTTTCCTTCACCTCTGTGCTATTCCTAAAGTTTAAATGCAAACAAGAAATGGAATGCAAAAGCTTTCCCCCCCAAGATGGAAATACCTAATTTTATTTTTCTATGTTTAGATTGATTAGTATTATATTCATATCATTTTTATAGCTTTCTGCTTAAATTGCATATTGTTGGGTTGTTTTTTTTACTCTTCATAACTGCAGGCAATTTGAGGATGTTGCCAGGTAAGCATAAATACAGCAGTGCATCGGCCTTTATAATGTAGGACTTAATGAGTCTGACAAAACCAAGTGGAGTGTGATTGGGTTGGGTTGGGTTGGAAACATTAGCGCTCGACTGAAATATATCTTTCCTAACACAAGTCTTTCAACCATGTTAAGCTAAAAAAAAGTAAATTATTAATTGTTGTAAATGGTTTTCTGAGATATTAAGGCACTTTGAATGATGCTAAATTCCTAATCCTTGTGTGTCAGGTAGGAGATTGTATGGTCAAACCACCATACAGTTACAATTCTATGCCTCTCCAAGTTAACTTCTATCTCTGGAAACACTCTGAGCAGGGTGAATTGAAAGATAGTGAACTGAGGATACACTGAAATCCTCAGCCCAGTGTGCAGCAGCAGTCAAAAAAGCAAACAGAATGTTAGGAGTTATTCGCAAAAGGATAGAGAATAAAACTGAGGATGTCATAATGCCTCTATACAAATCAATGGTGCGACAGCACCTGGAATATTGTGTGCAGTTCTGGTAACACCATCTCAAAAAAGACATAGCTGAACTAGAAAAGGTACAGAGAAGGGCAACGAGAATGATAAAGGGTATGGAATGGCTTCCATACGAAAAGAGGCTTGACAAGCTGGATCTCTTCAACTTGAAGAAGAGAAGACTGGGAGGGGACATAATAGAGGTTTGCAAAATCTTGAGTGGTTTGGAACACGTAGATAGGGAACAGTTATTAATATTTACCCTCTCAAATTGTACTAGAGCTAGGAGACACTCTATGGAACTAGCTGTCGGCAAATTTAAAACAAATAAAAGGAAGTAGTTTTTCACTCAACGCATAATTAACTTATGGAATTTGTTGCCAGAGGTCGTTGTCAGGGCCAGTAGTATAGCTGGGTTTAAAAAAGGACTGGATATGTTCTTAGAGAGTAGGTCCATTAATGGCTAACCAAGTAGCTTACAGGATGAACTTCTTACTGTCGGGAGCTTGGAGTGAACAACGGAGAGTGGATTGCCTATTGTGAGTGTTGGTTCTTCTCTCATGCGATCGAGATTGGCCACTGTCAGAGGACAGGATGCTGGAATTGATGGACCATTGGTCTGACTCATTATGGCACTACTTAGGTTCTTATGAAATACAACATTCCAGTAGTGATGGAAATACTACATCCCTTAGTCCCTTTAGGTGTGTTGGTGCAGCACTGGCGGGAATTACTAGCTACACTCTCCCAGTACATGCAGTGTTCATATTCCAAGTCTAGATCCCTCAACCAGGACTGTAAGTTGTTCAGATGAGGGTCTGATTCTGGGTTAATTATATATATTTTTTCTGTCTTACAGCAGATGTTATGGTGAGCTATTCATATTCACAAGTTCAATGCATTTTAGCATGAAGGTTTACACTATCACTAATGTTTACAATCCAGTACTTGAGCTATATATTAACCACAGTTTCATCAGATGTATTTTCAGTGTTGCAAAGACTGCATTTATAAGATCAGCCTAGCCGTTAGGTCTATTCCTTCATTTATTTTTAAACTCAAATTCACAAGAATTCTAAATTGTACTCAAATGGAATTTGAGATAGAAACAATCATGGGGCAAGAGGCTGTGGGACCTTTGAACTCAGTGAGGCAGAATCCACCTGAGACAGTTCCCTAGTAGTTGTGACAGCCATAAATTCCAGAGTCAATCTTGAGGAAGTACCATCTGTGTGAACATAGCAATTTATAGTACTAAAAAGAGGAGAACAAATCAAACAGAACTACAGACACAGTCCCAAGGCCAAAAAAGCCAGAAAACAAAAGGGGAAAAAATATTTATTTTGTGTATTTTAAGAGTGGCTTTATGTTATTTAGTCATACAATAAGTAATTGATTAATCAATCTATCTCTGTTTCATTGCCATCATTTTGCAGAATATGTGTAGTAATTTTTCATTTTCTTATGAATGTGATTAAAAGTAATTTCATATACTGCGGTCATTGGGGGGTGCTCTCCTCAAGGTCCCCCTAGTCTGCCGGAGGGCCTTCTTGCTGGCTGCTCCACAGCTGTGGAATCGCCCATCTTTTCGACGCTATTGTAAAATGTGGCTGTTCCACCTGGTTTTTGATGGGGAGGATGGGCAGGGTGTGGGAATGAGTTAGGGAGTTGATTGTTTTGGGGGTATTTTATTTTATTTCCTCCTGGTCAATTGTGTTTAGCTGTTTTTATTGTTGCATAAGCTGCCCAGAGCTGTCTACAGCAGGATGAGCGGGCTAAAAAAATTAAAAATAAAATAAATAAATAAATAAATAAATATATCAGTTTCATTTTCAACTCAATACATCAACCTCCCATGTATAAGCTGTTGCCTGTCTGAGTGGAAAATTCTCCTCTCTTTCTGATGGGGGGGACAAAGCTAATGCTTCTATATAATTTGCTTTGCTCTTTTAATACTGCATGAATCCCTTCTATGAACCAATAAAAAACTTTAATGCCCAGTGTTGGCTCTTTGGCACCTGTCACAACTAGTCTGGTCACAAAGAACATTTTATACTATTGGCATCCTTTTTTCTTCCAATGGATTATGGTTGCCACATATTCAGGTAGTCAGACTTAGGGCAAATATGGAGTCACTGACTATCCAACGTTTCTTCTTTCAGCATGGTCAGAGATGTGTGAAGGCAGCCCAAAAGGTCATGCAGGCCAAACTGCTTGCTAGACTGCTTTATGGGGTACAGATCTGGGGACTGGATCATTATGCTACAGTCCTTCTTGAACCCATGATAAACAGCTTATGAATAAGGATTTGGTTTATTCCCCCCCCCCCTCAATAAGTTCAGCTATTATAAATTTAGAAGTGGGAAGGCAAACTCTGGGGGCAATTATCCAGATTTATATTTTGACATTCTGGGCTAAGTTACGAGATATAACTAACACCTCCCTGTTGGCCTTGGCCATTATTGAAAAGTTAGGTGACAGTGAATGTTGGTCCAAAGATAAGTCCTGCCTTCTGCACCTAGGTTTCTCTGAGACCTTCTTTAATAGCAACGAAAGCAGGGTTGTTATCAAACTGATTAAGAAGCGTGTTCAGGATATTGATAGGCAAGGACTCAGGTCTTTTGCCTCTCGATCCCTTATTTCCCCCATGTAGAAATAAGGATTAAGAAGCGTGTAGATTAAGAAGCGTGCTCAGGATATTGATAGTCAAGGGCTCAGGTCTTTGGCCTTTAGATCCCCATTATTTCCCCCATGTAGAAGTATATCATCCCCGCTAGGGGTGAGGCATCATATATCCATAACCGTATGGACCCTTCCCTTAGGAAGGCCTTTACAAACTTAAAGTTGCAGACTATGCATTCATCTGTCCTACAGGGGTGATATCATGGAACTCCTTATGGAGAACGGATTCCTCAGGTGGTCTAGAGGTGGAAGATCTTAGGCATCATATTTTGATATGCCTTATTTATGATAATTTACGAAGTCAATTGCATGCCGAAATTGGGTGGGACCACTCCAGATCTGCACTGCAGCAGTTAATGTTCTTGCTGGGTGACTCTAATATGATAAGATCCAAAGCTATGGTGGTTTTTGCCCTAAGAGCGGCTAAATTGAGGGATAATTATGATCAGTTAAGTGGGCTGGATATTAGTAATAATCCTGACAAATTGCAGGAAGAGTCAGGTTCCCTGTCTGATTACTCCCACCTGTGATTTTGCATTATGGAGTATTGAGATGGGCCTTTATCATCGAAGAGTGGAAAATTGGAAGTATTCATTTACCCCTGGGTAGTTTACGTGTGTAAATAGGAACGCGACTATACTTGGATAACTAACTTGGGGTTATATGGTGTTTATGTTCTTCGACTATATGATATGTAGCATATATTGTATAGTTATATATTAACTGTTTTTATTGGGGCTAATGTTTTAATTGTTATATGTCCATGATTATGAGTTTATATTTTCTTGTTGCTTATGAATTTGTTGTTGTTGAAATTGCTGTTGATCTTGTTTGGCCATGTGGCTTACAAATAAATTGTTTTACTACTTATACTATTGGGGAGGGCAATAGAGGGCTGACTTTAAACAAAAAGTTGATGAGGTCCTGTGTCCTGTAGAAATTACTGTCAGACGTGACTATAAAAGTGAGTGGTCCAAGTTTACTGTTCAGATTCCACCTGCAGATTCCAGACCACGGGCACAGTGGAAGAATATATGCCAGGAAAAAGGACACAGTGGTGTACTTTCCACTCCAACTGCATCAGAGAACCAGGGGCCAGACTTAGCTGCCAGGAGCAGATAGTACCAGGTCAGCCAGGAGATGTGCTAATTCAGTTCCTCTCCTGGGCAGCCTCCAATGACAGTATCAGCCAGAATGGACAGCTGACTTCCACAGAAGGATCTCCTAGCAGGATGCATTAGTTTTTTGATAGCTGTATCTCTTCAGGATGTTAATTACATCCACAGACTTGGACTTTGAGTCTTATCTTTATGTCCAGCTGAGCACCATAGTCTCAGGGATAGAGAGGTAGAAAATGGTGGCCTCTGTTGTAACTAGAGCTGAAACAAAATCTGACATTTGCAAGATATCTCATTGAAATACTGGTTTTTACTTTGTCCCAGATGAACCGAGAACCAGGACTATTTCTTTGTGTTCTCAGAGAGAAAATAAAATATTTTTTTACAACAAATTAAAATAATGTTTATATTATATTTTTAAAAATCATGCATTACAATGGACATGCGTGGGTTGTACACACATGCACATGTGCAAATTGCACACAGCACATGTCGGGCATGCAATTGGCCCTACCAAAGGTTTTCAAAAAGATGCTGGACAGCTATTATCATGGATGTTGTAGTAAGTCATCCTGCATCCAAGCAGGGGTTTGAACTAGATAACCCCCAATGTCCATTCCAACTCTATGATTATATGAGAATGAATGTTTGAGCAATTGGAAGTGTAAGATCAGAAACTAGGGATGTGTGAATGCAGTTCCGAAGTTCAGAGTTTGGACTAAATTCGGTCCGTTTGGACAACCAAACCTGAACCCAAACTGACCGAGCCCAAACTAATTCCAAACTCTGAAATGACCAAATAGTTCGACTGCATTTGGCTGAGTTCGGATGAGTTCGGGCAGGAGGCAGGCATGACTACGGGCGGGAAAAATGTGTCGGAAGGGGGGAGGCAGCTGAGGAGCAGACTTCCAGGCACCAGGGGTGGAGAGGCTTGGAGTAACAGCCAGCCTGCACAATCACCATCCCTTTTCTCCTCAGACCACTTGCTTCGCAATCTGCGATTGGACATGGAGAACGGGGGGGAGGGGGGAAGCTAGGCTGCACAGAGCCAATGGGGCTTGTAGTAAGGCGGGTGCAGCAAGTAACAAAAGTCATTGCCCTCCCCCCTTCCAACACCTTCTGAGATATCCACTGTTCCGGACAGGAGGCATTTTCAGAAGGCTCCCTCTCCCAGCAGTTTTTGTTCCTTCCTATTCTTAATTCATTGCCATCCTCCTCCTATTTCACCCATCCCACACATTTACTTCCATAGTATCATTTATTTAGATTAGATTAGATAGATTTAGGTGTTATTTTTATTTTTTACCCATCCCTGTGTTCTTTATCCCTACCCTCCATTGAATCCTCCCCTCCTCCCTTAATATATTCCATCCCTGATTCCCTTCCCGTTTTGGGATTTATTTAGAGTAGGATTAGATTGATTTAGGTTTCAATTTAGTTTTGTACACCTCCCTGTGTTGTTTGGTGTGAGGTGTCTGTTTCCCTCAAAATCCCTGTGTAATATTGTATATATAGATAGATACATATTAGAATATAGATAGATACATAGGAGTTAACTTAGTATAGAGATAGTGTTATTCTGAGTTATTCAGTTTTGACATTTTAGAGTGTACTTGTAGGACAAGGCCTTTAGATATAATATTTACTTACATAGATTTTAGAATAGTTAATACTATAGTTAGAGTTAGTGTGTGTGTGTGTGTATATATAATATTAGATTTAAAAAACTGAATTAAATATATATAAAATCTTTGTGTGCTGTGCATTCTTTGAGTTGGAAGACATGGAGAAGGGAAGTAGGAGAGGCCGGTCTGCAGCCCGTAAGGCGGACAATGGGGCACGTGGAAGAGGTGGTGGTTAGGGCCATGCCAGAGGAGTGGCAGCATGCAGCAGCAGCAGCCAAAGCCCATAGCCATGCCCCAAGCTTCAAAGGCCTGTTTTTGTGAGACAGGGTTCAGAGGCTCCCAGCAGTGGCACTAGTTTGGGGGTGGTTCATCGGTGCCTCCTGTCAGTGTCCTCCAGTGCCATGCACAGCACTGGAAGGCCTGCAGTACATGAGGCTGCAGCTATCTCTGCTGCTGCTGGAGCAGGAGCTGCTTCTGATGTTCCTCCAGGGCCACCAATGTCCCCCACTCTCAAGGTGATCCCCAGCAGTCCAGGGCTGGTGGATCCAACCCTGGCTGCTAGAGGCAGGGTCCAATCCCCAGGCAATGGCAGCAGGGAGAGGAGTATCAGCATCAGCAGAAGTAGCAGCTATAGGGGGCACAGGGAGAGTGACAGCAGCATGGTGGGCAGTCAAGCCTCAGGGTCCCAGTACTCCCCTTTACGGGACATCACAGTGATTGGGGACAGTGAGGCAGAAGAAGACATTAGTCCCACCGAGATGTCTGCCGCTGAGGTGATGGCTGTCTCTCCTCCCAGAGCTGTGTCACCACCAGGTTCTGCCCCTCCCAGCAGTGCTGGCAGCAGTGTGTCACCTGGTTCAGGTCAGAAGGCAGGAGGGTGGAAAAAATCCTCTGTCAGGGCATATTTCAAGCTGGTGAGGGCAGATGATCTGAGGGAGGTGCAGTGCACTGTGTGCAATAAGGTGGTGAAGTGTGGCAGGTGTTCCCCAACCTTGGGACAACTGCCATGGCGAGGCACCTCAAGGCATGCCACAGTGTTCTGCTGCTAAGCAGGCAGACAGGGGCAGGTGATGCCAGTGGGTTCCCGACTGCAGCGGCCAGGCCGGACAGACATCTGCCTCTTTCAGCAGGCAAGCATCCTGCACCAACAGCTGCCTCTAGCAGCAGGAGCACTAGTATTCCTGCTAGGGGGGAAAGATAGCAGGAGAAGCCTTTCCAGCATTGTCAGTCCACCATGGAGGAGTTGGGTGGGGGCAGATGCCAAGGCCATCAGCAGCTGGAGGGTGGCATGGCTTTCAAGCAAAAACCATGCACCTGTCCGGTGAAATGATTGCGCTGGATGGGCAGCCCTTCTCCATGGTACAGGACATGGGCTTTAGGTGGCTGATTGAGTTCCTGGCCCCCCAATTTCAGCTGCCATCGTGCACTACCCTGAGTCATCAGGTGTTGCCAGACCTGTACAGGGCTTTGAAGGAGCATGTGAGGGAGCAGCTGGCAGGAGCTGGGGGTGCCACCATACATTTCACCACCGACCTATGGTCCAGTAGAAATGCGCAGCATGCCTACCTGGCCATGACAGCGCACTGGTTTCAGGATCCAGAGGCAGCTTTTTCCAGTGACAGGAGGGGTCCTGAAGCAGCGTATAGGTGAGCCCTACTTCAGGGGGAAGTTATGGACGGCCCCCACGTGTCTCAGAACATCAATGCATCGCTGACCGCCATGATGAGGGAGTGGGTCACGCCAGGTGTGCCCTTCACCAAGGGGTGTGTGGTGACGGACAATGTGGCAAATATATTGAAGATCCTCCATGACGGGGGCTTCACCAGCATTCCTTGCACCACACACACCCTCCATCTTGTGGTCAGGGACGATCTGGGATTGGCGGATAAGGGGATTTGGTCAGGCACCCTTAGCTCCCTGATTGAGTGGGTGAGGAAGCTGTCTTTTTTT
>QEPC01000699.1:4744-31252 GCA_003113815.1 Sphenodon punctatus
TAATAGACCACGTGATGGTCTCGAGCTCCTCTAGTATAAAAAGCACTCTCCCCCCTCAGAATGACAGTTCCTTCCAACCCTTTCTAAGAATATAAGAAAATTCCATGCGGGGCTGGAAGGGTGGGTGTTGTGACAATGTTTGAAGCCATCTCGAAGAACCTTGTTTACAAGGTAGCAACCATCTGTTCTTCGAGTGGCTCCTCACAGGCCATTTTTACATGGCTCCGCCAGGAGTTGGGGTGTGTGGGCGGGGCATGCACACAGCCTCACACACATCCCCACTCACCTCCCACTCATCCACGCCCATGGAGTAACCACCGTTTTCCCCAGTTGCTCCATGCGTGCGGACAAGTGGGGGGTTAGTGGGGATGCGTGTTAGGTGGGCTCACACACACACCCACTCACCATGGGCACGTGCACCACGTTGTTCACACGCGGCTCCCCTACCCATGAACATACAGAACCTGTATGAACATGAACATACAGAAACCTGTTCATGGGTGGAAGAGGCCTGTGTCTCCCGCCACATTCTCACAACTGTCTTACTTATATTACCTTAGGTAGGAACTTAGGATGTAAAGCAATATCTATTCTATCTTGGAAAATATGCAAATATGGTTCTGAGATTATTATGGCTGCTATTTCATTAACTGTTCTTAATTAAATTATTGCTAACAGGAATAATGTCGTTAAACACGCACCACATAACAAGTTCATTTGCGCACCCCATATAATCAATTCACACTGCACCGGGGGCACAAATTAAATGGTTATGGGTGGGAGGGCAGCATGAATTGATTATATGGGGGCACAACTGAACTGGTTTTATATATATTTTTTCATGGCATAATGCGCTTAATAGGCTAGCTGCATTTTGGGTGTCTTGTGTGTTTGATAGCAGCACCTCTGGAGCAGCAAGAAGTAACAGGCCCTGGAGACCAGGCTGGCTAAGCTCACCCCCTCCCCCAGTAAGGCAGTGGATGCAGTCAGTGTCTGTGTCTGTGCCTGCCTCACTGCCCTCCCGGCTGCTCCTGCAGTGGAACCGCTCCTGGGGAGTGGTGGTAGACGCTCGGCTGGGGGGAGGGGGGACACTGGGAGACCATGCTTGTCTATGGCCGCTCGGAGGGGTGGAGAATGGGAATCCTTCCTGTCCAGAGAGAGTACATTTTATGTAAATTTACACATTTGCATAATTAGGTGGGGCCTAATTATGCAAATTAGGTCCCGCACAAAGACTTCACACATGGCCTCACAAATCCTGGGGCCAGCCCTGATCAAAAGCTGCATGATAGAAATCTATGGGCCACACTTTGTCCAACACTGTTGTAACATTTTCTGGCAGCTATATCTAAGGTGGTCACCTTTTGTTAAAGTCATTAGGAATGGGCGAACGCAGTTCGGAGGTTCGGGAGTTCGGACCGAACTCGACCAGTTCGGTCGACCGAACCGAACTTCCAAACCGAACTCGATTTTCAAACCGAACCAAACCAAATTTCCGAACTCGGCTCTGTTTGCCCATCCCTAAAAGATAATATTCCATTTAGTTCAATGGGGTTTGAATTTCCGAACTTGGTTAGTTCGGTCAACCTCACCGAACTACCGAACCGAACAGAATTTCTGAACTGAACCGAACCAAACCGAATTTCCGAACTGAACCGAACCGAATTTCCGGACTCGATTCTGTTCACCCATCCCTAAAAGCCATTTCTTGCCAGGGGTGCTGGGAGTGGAGTTTAGAGAATGGGATGGGGCCTTGGGCAGTGGAGGCAGATCTTAGGCCATCTCTCAGAAGTGGTGGGTGTCCTCAGTTTCTTAAGCCAGCCCAATACAGTGCAATTCACTTAAGTAGAACTTGCAGAATTTCAATTCCTGGATAAGTCAAATTAATTTGTTCTCTGTGGGTGATAATAAACATGCACCTTAACTCTGATTTAACATTGCTTTAACATTTCTTATGCAAGTTGCAGGACTGCATCGGGCGCCAATACAGCCCTGCAACATGCATAAGAAATTTTAATTTGACGATTTAACAGAAATTAAGATTAACATATGTATTACATTACAAATCATGTAAAACACACTCATGTCTTTAAAAAGATTTTCAACATCTTAATTTTTACCAGGTCTCCAGACATGCAGACTCACATTGACAGCCAGAGAGAGAGAGCTAGAGAAACTTGGTGCTAACTTAATCTGAACACCAGTTTTCTCCATCTCCAGGTCCATTTCATTAAGGTCTGCTGAAGTATAATTTCTGTTAAATTGAGCTTTTTTACATGGCCAGAGGAAGTCAACTTAACAGACTCCACTGTACTTTGTTACAGTAGAGCCCAAACAGCTGCTTCATCCTATATGGATCTCAGAATACATTCACTAACACGGGGAAAGGGAGGCAGGAGCTATATAAATAATAATTTTCTCTCCATGGAGTCAATAATTGAACATCTACCCAAAGAAGCAATGGAGTGTCCCTCTTGGTTGGTTTTTTTGAAGAGGCTGGTTGAATGTGTGTCTGGATGGTTTAGCTATTTCCATGGAGTCAGCACCATGTAGGGGGCGGGAGTAGGACCTTAGGGTTCTTTCCAGTTGAATGATTCTATAGGACAGGGATGGGGGACCTGTGGTCCATGGGCCAAATCTGGCCCATGGTTGTTTTTTTATCTGGCCGCTTTCCAATTCTTGGATCTGACTCATGCATCTAGTTCCTACCCTCAATCACTGAAAGAGCGTGCCAAGGGGAAGGGAACAGAGCTGGGGGCATGGACTCAAGAACAGGGAATTGATCTCTGATCTGGACACTCCCCTTTCTTTCCCCATCCTGAGCACAATCCTTAAGCACCCTCCCACCCCCAACTCCTATCTGTCTCACTAATTTTTAAATAGGCCTGTGGGAAAGCAGGAAAGTTCCCCATTCCTGGAGGGCGGATAAAATGCCAGCACCAGGGCCCAAGTCCAACGGAAGTGAATGTGGCTCACACCTGTGGCAGCTGCTACCATTCAATATACAAACGACTGGGAAGAAAACTAGAGCAAATCCCAAGGCAGTACATTCCTGCATAGAACAATTGCTCTTATCGACTACCTCACCATAGTAAAATGAGCATAAGATAGACTCTTACCAAGTACAGAGTCAGTGATTGCAAATTTGAAGTAGAAACAGGGAGGCAAAAAACACACTCAAAACCCCGAGAGGGGTCAGTCCCAAGAAGGAAAACATATTGCCTCAAATTCGATGGGATTGTACAAAACTTCACATCAAAATGCAATACAAAAATTGCTCCTCATCCTGGAGAAAAGGAGAAATATGGCAGAGGTGCCATAGCACCATATTGCAACCTGTTATTGAATCAGGAATGATTTGTTGTGAACAATGGACATTGGAGATCAAACCCCCAAACATTGTGTTATCCTCATCCTACTTGGATGGCATCAGCCTCTAACAAAAACCTCAGGACCGAACCTGGTTGTTTAGAATGCAAACCTACAAACGTTAAAGTTGGAGAATGCAGACCTCCATAAAGCAACTTTACTCCAAGGCTCCTTCCTCGTAAGGACCATTTTCTGACAGCTAGAAACCCCAGTGGGTCCTGGAGCTGAAGGGTCCGGAGCTACGTGGCACCCAGGACAGATTGCAGCAGCTTCTCCTGAGAGAAGTTTCCATGTTAAAAGTCATGAAAAGTGCTGAGAAGTCCCACCAAAGTTAGTCTATTTTTTCCACATAGGTACCGTTACAGGAGGGGGAATTTAGTGTATTCCACTTTCAAAAACCCTAGAAATTATAGGATGAAAAAGCTTCGGTTTAAGAGAGGAGTTATGGCTCTTAATAATTCAACCATGCTCCAAAAAACATGGAAATTGTAAGTTAAGGCTTCCCCCTTAACTTCTATGCCATGTAAGCAGTAAAGACGTTCAGTCTCGCATACTATGTGTACTTACAACTTAGACTCCATGCACCCACACTTTGCCTTGGTCTTTCAAGCCCTGGTCCTCTTCCTCTGCAGGTTTGGGGTCTTTCTGTATATGCTTTCGTTTGGGTCAGGGAAAACGGGACAGCTGAGTGCAGAGTATATGGGGGGAACAAGGTTGATGGATGCACGATGTGTACAGGGAGAGGGATTGGGGGCAGCCATGCAGTGAGGGAAACATCTGTATCATGAGGGGGCAGCTAGGTGCTGTGGGAGTGTTTACAGGGGACAAGACTGAAAAATGCATGATGTGTATGCACAGACAAGACTGGGGGGCAGACAGGCGTAGGGGGGAAATGTATGTATCAGCAATGGGCTGACAGGTACTGGGAGGGGTGTATATTCAAGGACAAGCCTGAGAGGTGAGTGATGTATATTCACAGAGAAAGTTGGGGGGTAGCCAGGGATGGTGAACAGTGTGTGTATAGGCAATGGGCAGCCACAGGCTTGGAAGGTGTATATGGGGGGCTGAGGCTCAGTGTCAGCCAGAGATGGGGAACAGTGTGTTAATGGGGAGGAGTCACCCAGGTGCTGGGGGAGATGAATATGTGGGGAGAAGGCTGAGAGATGGATGAGGTGTATTAATGGAGAAACCATGGGAGCAATCAGGGGTGAAGGGGAACTATATGTATGGGCTACAGAGGAGACAGGGATCAAGTCCATGAGGTTGCTGATCTTGTATGTATTACTGAGACGTAGTTGGATGAGGCTTCTGGGTCTGTGTTGGCCTGCTTAGGATTGGAGGCTGGGGTTAGTGGCAGTGGTCTGCAAAGACAACTTGCTCAATCAAAGGTATCAGGTGTCTGATTTGATCAACATGGAGTGTGTCCTCTTGTGTTCAAGGCCTGGGATAGATTGGGGATTCTTATTTATTTATTTATTTATTTAATACATTGCTGGTGTATTGGTCACCCCACTGCACAGCAGATTCCCTGCCTGCTCTAGTTGAGCTAGTCTCAGAGACGATGTTGAGATCACGCAGATCAGGGGCAGACCAAGATTTCATGGCCGCCATGACAACAATCTGAGAGATCAAGGCACTCAGACCAGGATAGGGGGCAAAGGTATGAAAAATTGTTTGCAAATGGAAAAGAGCTTGTGAAGAAAATGAGTCCCTAAGAGCGAAGATACAGGGGCTAAAGGAGCCCCAAGAAAAGTTAATGGAGCGAATGGTATCCCTAGAGCAAGAGGTGATACACCTAAAGGTGTCTCAAGGGAAAGAGGTTGACCAGGCAGAGCATAAACAGGGAATAGAGCAGCCTGAGTAAGAGGCAGGAGATTCAGTGGCTTGTTTGGTCACTCTAGAAGGTCTAAGTCAGTCACCTGTGAAGGATCTTAAAATAGAGAATTTAAGTCTGGAGCAGTTAATAAAGATTTAACTGAGGAACTCTTTAGAGAAACAGAGAGGTTAAACTCCTTGGAGGGCCTTCATCTGGTGTTGGATTTGGCCGGAGACAGAGTGGGGGGTACTGCTGATATACCCGGCATCTACCTGTACAGCAGCTTCCCTGCTCGCTCTGACTGAACTGGTGTCGGAGGTGGTCTTGCGGTCCCCCAGGGTGATGGTCCTGGGGACTTCAATATTCATGCTGACACCGGCCTTGGAGGGGCAGAGCATGAGTTCATGGCTGCCATGACAACCATGGGCCTGTCTCAGAGAGTTGTGGGCCTCACACATGTTGGAGGACATACCCTGGACATGATATTTTGCACCAGCTTTGAGGCTGGGGATCCATTATAGTGGGGGAGGTGTCAACAGTGCCCTTGTCGTGGACTGATCCTTATCTCCTCCAGGCTGAGATCCTGGCATATGTCAGTCCAAGGAGGGACATCCTCCCAGGCGTCCACACCCGAATTGCCGACAATGCAGGACCACATGGTACACAGAGGAGCTACGACAGTGGTGGTGTTCTTGTACTGAAGTTGGCCGATTGCAACATAGAGTCTGGTTACATACCTATGCCGTAGCAGTGCGGACAGCAAAAGAAGGTTTTCTTTACTGCCCTCATTGCATCATCTAAGTCCTGTCCAGTTGAGCTTTTCCAGGTGATGAGGGGGCTGGTCAGTCCGGCCTCCCTCCGCCTGGACTCAGAGTTATCGAATGCTCACTGTGACTTGTTTGTGAACTCTTTTGCGGATAAAATCACTTAAATCCATCATGTTTTTTATGCAGCAATTTTAACAGTGGGTGAGCCAGAGGCAATTAAGCCCCATCTTGTCCTATTTTATGGGATGAATTTGAAGACATGTCACCCTCGGATGTGGGGGATGCTCTTGGGACTGTTTGAGCCACCTACTGTGTATTAGATCCATGCCCATCCTGGCTGGTTGACAGCCAGGAGACATAAGGACCGTTGCTGGCTGGGATAGTCAACACCTCCCTCAGGGAAAGCAGGGTGCCAGACCGCCTCAGGGAGGTGGTGGTGCGGCCCCTGCTCAAGGGATGTTGGATGTTGACGTCCTGGCCAGTTATTCCCTTTTTAGGGAAGGTTATTGAACAAGTGGTGGCTCGACAGCTTCAGGAGCATCTGGTCAATTTTCTTGATCTCTCACAGTCTGACTTTCGTCCAAGTTATGGCATGGAGACTGCACTTGTGGCCTTGGTCGACAACCCCTCCCGAGAGTCATTTGACCCTGTTGATTTTGTTAGATCTCTCGGCTGCATTTGATCATGAGTTGCTTGTGACTTGGCTGTGGGACTGGGAGAGATGAGCAGAACTGTTCTTGAATGGTTCTGCTCTTTCCTAGCTGGGGGAACTTAGTGTGTGGTGCTGGGTGATTATTCATCTTCTCCCCGGGGCCTCATGAGTGGAGTTCCACCGTATCCCCTCTCCTGTTCAATATGTATATGCAGCCTTTGGGGGAGGTTGTCAGAGAGTTTGGTGTAAGGTGTCATTAATATGCTGATGACACCCAATTATCTCTCTCTTTTTCATCAGACCCAGGTACGGCAGTCTCGGTGCTTACTCAGTGTTTGTCAGCTGTGGGGGACTGGATGATGGCGAGCCGCTTGAAGTTGAATCCTGACAAGACAGAGGTGATGGCTGTGGGGAAATCCAGGGCAGTGATAGCCCCATCATTGATGGGGTCCGTCCTCCCCTGGTATCTTAGGTCTGTAGTCTGGGGGTGCTCCTAGGTCCGCAGCTCTGCCTGGATGTCCAGGTGGCGGCTGTAGCGAAGGCAGGGTGCATTTTTCCAACTACATCTGGTACGTCGACTTAGGCCGTATGTCTCGGATTCAGATCTTATCATGATCATCCGTGCTTTTATTACCTCAAGATTAGACTACTGTAACGTGCTCCTAAATGGGGCTACCCTTGGTGATGGTCTGGAGACTGCAGCTGGTGCAGAATGCAGCAGCTCGTCTCCTGAAGGGGATGGGCTGACACGAGCACATTACTCCAGCGCTTCTCTCTCTGCACTGGCTTCCAATAGACATCCGGGCCCAATTCAAGGTGTTGGTTTGACCTTTAAAGCTCTAAATGGCCTGCCCCTGCAGAACTGCCTCCCCTCCAGATCTTGGATCAGCCTCTGTGGTCGGCTGGGGTTATCCTCCTTGAGGTCCCCCGGATTTCCTGGGTGTCGACCATGAGGAGGGCGTTCTCGGTGACTGCACAGTGGCTGTGGAACTCAACCGTTGGAGGTTGGCCTGGCCGTTGACCTCCCCTCTTTCCATAGATAGTGTAAGATCTGGCTGTTCCGCTGGGCCTTTGCTGAGGGAGATGGGATGGGTGGAGTTTTATTGTTTTAGTATTGGGTTATTTTAATGTGGGGTTAAAAATGTCCATTTTAATGGATTTTATTATATGTTTTTAAATGTTGTTAGGCACCCCGAGATCCTTGTGGCAGGAGGGGGGCATCATACAAATATAATTATAAATAAATAAATAAAAAGCAAAAGGGAGAAGACCAGCAAAAGGGGAGAGTACCCAGGGCTAGCAGGACTGAGAGTCCAGGGGTGAGAACCCTTGAAATAAAAGAGAAATGAGGTTGGGAACCCTGGGCATAGTCCTAAATCTAATGAGAAAAAAGATCTTGAGAGGAGATTGTGAGAGCTTAAGGAAACTAAGAAATGTTTTATGTAAGAGCTGAGGGCTCAAGCTAACAGAGCTGAGAGATCTTAACAAGGTGAATTGGAAAATAAGGTTGTGACTAAGAAATGTGTTTCTATTATGTATATGGAAATGTGAAGTCTGCCAACAAGTTGTCAGACAAGTTTTACCTGTGGTAACTGTCTTGCAGGGAAGATATGTGTCAGAGTTGGGTCACAGAGGCACTGAGGAGAAGTCAAAATGGCTGCTACCCAGAAGTCAAGCTGGCCACTGGCAGGAAGCCAGTGTGTTTGGGGGCATGACTCTTCCAATAAAGGAAGTGCTGAGGCAGGAAGTGGGGGTGTTGGTGGTCAGATGATATCTGGCAGTGAGAGCCAGCCTGAACCAAACTGTGGGACGCTGAACTGAAGGGTAAAGCAGAGAGGGGCTTAACCCAGAGAACTGAATGGTGGCATGTATTATAACTTAATAAAGTACCTTAGTTAATTTCCATGACAATGTGGTTGGGTCCGATCTTGACAAGACTCGCACCTAGCGAGAGCCACCCTGTGACAAGGGATTCTGACTGGAGGTGTAGTTACACCATTGTTGTCACGGTTGGACCATTACCTTCTGAGGGCCCAGGTCCCTGCCCTCTTTTGCCCCTGTCAGGGTGGTGGACCAGTTACGTTGGTCTGCCCTTGGAGATTAATGGCTCCAATAGTATTCCAGAACCCTCTGGGAGATTTATCTACTGACCTTAATGGTCTCTCTGTTAATTACCCAGACAATTTGTGGTATGATACGTTGACTTGGGCCATCAGTACAGTCAGCGTTCTCTGCAACGGCTGCGTAAGTCTCCTTGATATATGGAGGACTTGAGACTGATGAAGTGGGAGGGTAGGCGGTTAGAGCCCAGGTGGCGCTCAACTTGCACCAAAGCCAACTGATTACAATATAGATTGTTTCTGAAAAACTATGCCGTGGCTGTGTTGGCAGCAAAAAAGTTTTCTTTGCTGCTGTCATAGCATCTGAAAAGTATTGTCCACTAGAGCTCTTCTGTGTGGTGAATAGCCTGCTAAATCCTGGCTGTTTCTCCACTCATTAGTTGCTCACTGTGATGAGTTTGCTACCTACTTTGCCAATAAAGTCACTCGTATTTGGCTTGACTTGGGCATTGCTAGTCTGGCTGCAGAGTCAGAGTTTGGGGATGTTCAGTCCTGTCCAGTTTGCTTGGATCAGCTTAAATTGGTTTCACCCCCTGATGCACAGGGTGTGCTTGGAGTGGTGCAGGTGACCAGCTGTGAAATGGGTCCATGCCTGTCCTGGTTGGTAAAAGCTAGCTGGGAGACTTTGAGGCTATTGCTGGTTAGGTTTGTCAATGCCTCCCTTCAGAAGGGCGGGGTGCCTGACTCTGCAGTTGTGTAACACCTGCTGAAAAAAAAAGACCTCTTGATGTTGACTCCCGCCAGATACTACCATATCTCTAATCCTCCCATTTTTAGGGAAAGTTTTTGAACAGGTGGTCACCGCACAGCTTCAGGCACATCTCAATGCTAGTGGATTCCTGGACCCATGTCAGTCAGGATTTTGCCCTGGGCATGGCACCAAGACTGAGCTTGTGGCCTTGGTTGATGACCTGTTTGGCAATCAACAAAGGTGGTTGTACCCTGTTGATTTTGTTCGATCTCTCAGCAGCTTGTGATGCAGTTGATCATGGCATGTTGTTGGCACAGCTGTGTCACCTGGCTGTTCGTGGGACTGCTCTTGAGTGTTCTGCTCATTCCTGGCTGGGAGGACCCAGAAGATGGTGATGGGGAGTGGCTCATCCTCCCCTGCAGGACCCCACAAGGGCGCCTCAGAGTTCCATCTTGTCCCCACTCCTGTTCAGTGAGTAAATTAGTATCTGAAGCCCCTAAGCAAAGTTGTGAGGAGACTTGGAGTGAACTATCATCAGTATGCTGGTGACACTCAACTCCATCTCTCTTCATCTGACCCAGGTCCTGCAGTCTCAGTGCTTATCCAGTGCCTGGCTGCCATTGAGGACTGGATGCAGGTGAGCCAATTGAAACTGAATCCAGACAAGACCAAAGTGGTGATGGTTGGCCAGCTGTGTGGCCTGGGAGACACAGGGGGGCCTGGGCTGCAAGCCCATTACCATGAGAAAAAAAACAAGCTTGTAAGAGTGTGGTTTATCCCAGGGTAAGTCTTGTCAGGACTAGCCCCACTACATTCACAGGAAATTTGGCTCCATGTCTTTCCTCCTGCGATGCATCTCTCCACCATGTACAGTCTCTTATATGTCTATATACAGTTCTCCACCATTGTTATGCGTATATACATAGTCCATACCAGTATCCCTTTAAGCTTGGACCCTACAACCTCAGACCCTCCTGGCTGGGCACAGTTCCTTCTCAGACCAGGTTCCTTTCTCACAGATTTGGAGCCAGGCACAATCCCTCCTGCAGCCTCAGTGCTCTCAGTCCAGGCAGCACCCTCCTCTGGGCTGGCTTAGTGGGGAGCCGGAGTCTAACTCTCAGCTCCTGTCTCCTACTTCTCCCTCTTTGCTGCTCCCAAGCACCTGCTCTTTATCTTTGGCAGAGCTCTCCCCTACTTCCTCTCTGTACCCCAGCTCTCTAACCCATGGGCTGGCTTCTGTCACACCCAAGCATAGCTGCTGTACTTTATTTGCTGTCCTTTGCTTCCTGCAGCCTCACCAGCACTTGCAACCAAGTGGGTGCTAGTTCTCTTAAAGGGCCAGCCTGAGCCCTGCCACAAGGCTAAATTGCAATGCTTCAGGATGTTTATGCAAACTCGTTTCTCTGTATCTATGGGGTGTGTTAGAACAGAACAAGCAACATTTTGAACAGTGAACTGCTTGCCCAGACCCTCCTCAAGAACTACAAGTCCCCGAGTTCTTTAACTCCTTAGAAAAAAATCTTCAAGTCTACTGTTGGAAAAGAGCTTGAACTGCCCCCACTTATCTTATTGATATTTACAAAAAACTACAACTAATTTTCAGTGAAGTGTGCATAGCCCTATGGATTTTTTACACATTGCCACTGTGCCTGTGGCAGAAGCTGGAAGAGGTTTCATCCTGCAAAAACTGCGTATGGCACAAGAACATTTGTCACCTTGCTGTTTTGTCTGAGTGTGAACTTGCAAGAAAAATTGACTTTAGTGAAGTCATTCATGATTTCATAATAAAAAGGCCAGAAAAATAAAGTTGTAAAGTGATATAATCTGTCATTTCAGAAATAACTTTTTTTCTTTCATGACTCATGAGATTGTGTGTATGGGATGGAAACATGGCAAAAGGCCTGTTACAAGTTTGTAAACTTGATAAAGAGAAATTTTGTTTGGGCCCTGGGGACATATAGGGATCCCTGTTACTGATGGGGTCGAGCCTCCTTTGGTCACTGAGGTTTGCAGCCTCACAGTGCTCTTGGATCCATTGCTGTACGTGGATTGTCAGATTGCAGTGGTAGCCAAGAGTGCTTTTCACCAATTATATCTAGTGAGAAGACTGAAACCACTTTTATCAGATTTGGATCTGGCCACGGTCATCCATGTATTCATAACCTTGAGGCTAGCTTACTACACTGCACTCTACATGGGGCAGCCCTGGATGACTGTTAGCACATTATGCAGCAGCCCGTCTTCTCTTGTGGGTGGGTCAGCGGAAGCATATTACACTGGCTGCCAATAGCTTTCCAGGCACAATTCAAGGTGCTGGTTTTTACCTGTAAAGCTCTAATCCGTTTGGACCCCAGGTATCTGAAAGACTGCTGCCTCATTCATGTCTTTTGAGGTCAGCTGGGAACACCCACTTGCAGATACCATTTACCGGTGACGTTTCTACAGGAAGAGCATGCACAGAGGCATTCTCAGGGGCTGCCCCCTGTTGATGGAATTCCCCACCCACCCTTGGAGGTTCATCTAAGCCTGAGCCTATTCTTCAGGAAATGATGCAAGACCGTTCTCTATGGCCAGGCATTTGGCAGGCAGGGATTGGGTGAGGTGGGGGGTGGTGGGTTAAGGTGGTTTTGTGTGAGTTTATTGATTGTAAGCCACACTGAGCCTTTACGGGAAGGAAAGCATATCAATGTAAATAAAATAAATATTGGGGCAGAGAGGCACTTGAAAGATGAAGGCAAAATGTAGATACATGGAGCCTATCGTGTAAGTGAGCACAATATGAGACACATTACAGGAGCCTTAATGTATGATTTCCATGCTTTTTGGAGCATGGTTAAACTTTTAAGAGCCTTAGTTCCTCTCTTAGACAAAGGTTTTTTACTTCTGTAAAATAAATCATCAGTGGTTAAGTTGCTAACTCTCCAGTTGTCAGAATAAGATTAATTTCCCTGCTCTGACAAGCTCTGCCCTAGGAGGGGCAGCTGTTGGGGCATAGTTGGGCCTCAGCAACTCATTTCTTTTGTTTTTACAAATTACACACTGCAACCAAGACTAATCCTAGCTGGGAGTGGATGGGTTGAGGAGAAGCAGGGAATGCATAGATCCCCCTCCTAAGCACCTTGTTTACTTTTGTTCTATACTTGATCCTCACTTTCCTCCATGTTCATCAGCAAAATAAAATTGTCCACCTAAGTCAACAACAGAGATATTAATTTTTTAAAAAGACACTACCTTCCCAAGCACAAGGCCTGAAAACCTGACTTCAGGTGAAACCAGATAGATGGCAATTTTAGCCATATCCTACATCTGCATTTTCTAGTAAGCCTAGGAGATGCCAGAGTTTCAAATGCAGCTGTGGGTAATGGTTGCAGAGTAGAAAGTCTAGTTCTAAGTTTTGATAATGAATTTTGGGTTCTGGCAGTGGCCACCTCCATTCCACTATAGCCAGTCCTCAACCCTGCGCCCTCAGCAGGTGAACAGGCCAGGCTGCCCAAACTACACCATTGGACAAAAGGGGAAATTCAGCTTAGTCAGTAAAGGTGAGTCTGCCGTCAGGGAGATGAAAATTCCATCCCTGCCCCCAGGAAGTTTGTTTTTAAGACAGGAAGCTTGTAAGGGAGCCTTTTCCCAGCTCTACCTAGCTCCCCCATACAGCATGGCACAAACCCTCCCCCAGATGCTTCTACCCTCTCACCAAGTTGAGACAGCTTTTGTCTAGGAGCTGTCTGGCTTGCCCTTCTGTTCAGCAAGCTGTGCGCACACCTGGGCCCAGTGCAGCTGTCCCCACTGAGCCCCTCAGGCAATTCTCAACTGCCTAGGCAGTATCCTCCCCACAGAAATCCTGCTACAGCCCTAGTACATTCCAGGTTGAACTGTGCCTGAGCAGGTGATTGAACACCTGGGCTTTGGTTTCATCCTTGTTCCCTCCTCCTGTTCAGCCACCCAACTCAATCCACCCAGATCATCCTTGTTCCCTCCTCCTGTTCAGCCACCCCAAACTCAATCCACCCAGAAGGGGGATGTTTTAGCAAGGCAAGCAAAATACCCAGGGAATCAAGAGCAAACATCCTGGTTTATTCCTGCAGGGTTGTGTGTTGTAAGTTGCTAACCTGCAATAGCAGTGCATGGCATTTTACCAGCTCACCGCAAGATGCATTCCTTGAACAGAAATCTGAACCCATAAGAAGTTGATAGATACTAGGGAATTCTGGCTCCAGGCATAAGCTGGAGCTTCCCTACAGTTGCCAGTAAGCTACCATGCAACAACTGCATACAGTGCTCAAGCCGCTTCCCCCCGCAAATTCCTTTGGAATGCAGAGATCATGTGCTGCTGAAGCTTTACCTCCTTGTTTAAAAAACATGCTATACTTTCAGCAGGAAAGGTGGTTTGGGGTGGGTAGTGGGTTTATAGTTATAGGGTTATTTTTTTAAATAAATCTAAGGCCTTACCCTATGGTAGCAATGCCTACTGCACTCCCACAAATGCTTTGAAATGATATAGTATTAGCAAAGTATCAGTCCATCACCATCATTGCTGCAGGGCCACTTTCAGAGCACTTTATTTGCAGATTGTGAACAGGGATCAGAAACTCTGATGTCTATTTGTGCACCTGCCTTGACAATGCACAGCAGGGCCTGTAGAAATACTACTACTGTTTATAATGCTGATGGACATGCACAGGTCAGATTTTGGGCATCCCAGTACTTGTGCCTGTAGTTTGCTTTAAGGCTAGAGTGGCTTCATGTTTTATTTTCTTTCTTAGATGCTCTAAGTGATCCAGGGCACAATCAATATGTTGCAGAAGTCACCATCCTACTCTAAGTCACCGATCACAGGGGACTCACAGATGGTCAGGTACAGGTGAAGAAAGACTATCCATGTTCTGTAAAACCCCTCTCCCTCCCAGTTCACATACCACTCTTCTCCAGATAGAAAGAGGGGAAGGGACATAAATCTCACCGATCTAGGGTGGGTAGAGGTTATTTCCCCAGTTGCCTACTTCTCTCACTAGGGGCCCAGTATTGGGAACAGAGAGCAAGGCTATTCCATGAACTACCACCCTCACAGCAGCTTATTACTGTTCAGTAATGTTTCAGCCTCTCTCATAATAATTCTACACACAATATTACTGTGGAGCAGATGTATAGAACATGGAATGGAGAATGCGAGACACTAACTCCACTTGCTGGTGGTGTATTCGCTTCCTTTCAGAAGGTACTCCAGGACCTGGAACATATGATGTGGAAAAAGGACACAGCTTGTTTACCCAATTCCCAAAGTGTCATCATTCAAGGCATGAGGAGACCCAAGAGGCATGAAACTGGGCCCTTTGCAACATTGTGAGAAGCTGCAACCGCAAGCTACTTTTGACCATCAAGAATCACACAATTTTAGTTCAGCATAGAATGCTCTTCTAAAAAGGCTCAAGACCATTGCAGTCTTGAGTTTGTATAGTGCATCTTTCCTTGTAGCGACTCTTGCTTCTGATCCAAGTCAACAGCTCACATGCACCAACTTCTCATCATGGGCAGGTTCTAATTCAAGTCCCACCACTGGCAAGGAAGCGTGTAGCAGTTAAACTGTATGCTAAGGATTAGCTAGTTCCAGTCTACAACTATGCATGTTTCTCACTGAGAATGTGCAGTGGTTTCAAGAGCAGTCAAACTCTTAGTAGTACTGATTTTCACAGGCTGCAAAGCCACCCCATGTACTAGAGGCAACATCCACCTGTGGCTCTGGTGAACTGGACAATATTCAAGTTGTGAAACCTCTCCATTTGAAGTGAAAAACCTAGGAAGCTATTAGTCCATGAAAGGATGCTGAGGTACCCAAATTAAATGCAGTAAAGTAATTCAGTATGGTCAAAAGGCTGCTTCAGGCCAGTCAGGTATTTTGAGTCACTGTAGCAGCTCTGGTGTGTTTCAGGGGAAAACATGTAAAGAGACAGACAGACTGACAGGTCACTGTTGAACAAACGTTTTATTATCAAGATTCAGAATTCCAAAAAGTTAAGTGAACTTGTGTTGCAATGTCTTCTTTGCCGCAGCTTTAACTCTGTTGAAAGAGAAGCATCTCATTAGCAATATGGTATTTGCTAGTTACGTACAGCTAATCTATTTCAGTTGAAGGTAGGAACTTACAGCAGAGCACTCAATGGCACCACTGTTGATGTCATCAATGACATCATGGGGGTGCCTGCCATCAATTTTGCAGCCAACGGATTGTGCAGTTCCCAGAATCTCCTTAATGGTTCCTGTAAGAAGAGACTGGATGGGACCAACCCAGCATAGCAGTGCTGATATCTACTGAACTTTATCTGTTTGCCTCAGCACTGGGCACCTGCTTAAAGCTTGTGTCAGAATCAGTCCAATAGCTAATTGCTAGGAAGTAACTTTGTCAGCCTAACGGGGTGTATGAATTCTTCCAGAAGTCCTCCTTAGCCCTGCTGAGCCCACACAATCCTAGCACCCGTCTGTAGGCTGCTCTAATTAGTCCTCACTACCAGTCCTATCACTGTACTAGAATATGGATCTTCTGCATGAGTGAAAGGTATCTGCAGACCATAGGGAGAGGACTTCTGTGCAGCAACATACATTTTATCTGGATTAATTCCTAACTAGTAGAGTCTCTTCACCATTCCTTTAAGACTCTGCAATACCCATAGTTATAGGAATCTTAGATACATATTCAAAAGTTACTCAAAATGCTAGTTTCCTAACAGTTCATTACTTGTCCTGCTAGTAACCTCTGAAGATGCAAATGGACACTGCCAGGGTCCTAATATGCTCATCCTCCAACATCCTGCTCAAGTGTGACAAACTCCTACTCATATCCAATCTGGTAGCAAACACAAGCTAGGAAACTTCTGTAGGGGCCAGAGCTGTACTGCAGACAAGCAGGGGATGGGCATGGACCATACAGGAGCAGGCTCTTGGTGGAAGAGCCTACAGATATGCCAAAAACTCCCCCTAGTTCATTGCTCTTACCTGAGAGCTCCCGGGCCAAGGACCTGTGCCGCATTTGCCGGGCGATGCTCACTATCTCATCGAAGCTGATGTTGCCACTGTGTTTAACTGTAACAAAGCCAAATAATTACTAGCCATATAATCATCCTTCAGATCCAGGCCTCAGCCCTAGCAGTAGAGAAACTACACTAGACAGCAAACTAGCCTTTCCTCCACAAGCCCCGATGTTTCTTGTTCCCCACACTTCAGCACAAAAAGTTACCCCCAGAGAATAACCTCCCTGGTTCCCCAAGCTGGGGCTTTTTCTCAGCACACCACTGGACTGTACCAGCCACTTCCATACTAATGTAACAGCAGATGGCTGCTTTTCTTACCATACAGTGAATAAAGGCAGTTCATTTTACAACCCCCCCCCCTATCTACAATTACTTTGCCTCATTCTTCCTTTTTCCTGGAAGCATCCAGGTGCTTCCCAACCAGTTCTAGGCACCAGAAGACTTTCCTGTTTAGCAGGTAGGAAAGAAATGTCTTGTGGAAACTCACAGAAAGCTAGTGGTACCCAGAAATGTCACCTCAGCTCCTTTCCTAGTGCAATGCCCCAGAGGGAAACTCACTGTTCTTCTGCTTCTTCCTGTCACGAGGAGGCTCCTTCAAAGCTTTGATGATCAAAGCAGAGGCAGAAGGGACAACTTCAATCTGGAGGACAAGAGCCAGGAGTTGAGACAAGCAAGAACAGCAGACCAGCCAGAAATTTTGATAAATGAGGTGTTTACTCCCAGGGTAAAGCCAACTGAAGGCTCCCTTCCCTGACTGACACACAACACTTGCACCTTGCTGTATTGGCAAGGCAGTATCTACCATCTCAAATGCAAGGGTTACTGCTATCTCATCTCTTCCAATGGACAGGCCCCAGTGTTCCCAGCCTTTCGGCACAGAGCTCTTCACAGCCAACAGAATGGCTCTGCTTCCTTAAGCTGGGATTGCTCTTAGCTCACCACTGGACTATAACCAGTCACTTACACAAGACAGGCTTAGTGGCGGGTGGCTGCAACCAAAACTTGGAAGACGACAAGCATACAATGCAGATTTTCATTAGAACTAGCAAGTTCCCTTCCACTTGTATAAAGACATTTGCTTTACCTCCCACCCTCCCTCTCCAAGTCTACTCTCATTACGTTTGCTATTCCGTAAGTCCAGTCCCATTTGCAGTCCCTTCCTTTTGCTAGTGTGCACCAAAACCTACTCCCTTCAAGATTCAGCTGAACTAGCATAATAAAGTAGGCAGTTTGTACACTATCACCACCCTGAACAATCTTGAAGACCCTCTGAACTCCACACAGCACCATTGAAATGCAGATGCCTCTGGACTGCATGACCATGATCATCACCATCACAAAAGTGGCCAACATGTACAAAGTCCATATTAATCAAGCAGGACCTTGTTTTTAAGGTCTCGTCCCAAAGACCCCCACACAGCAAGCTGCATGGCACTCATTTTATCTACCTCGAAAGGATGAAGGGCTGAGTCGACCCTGCCAGGATTCAAACTTGTGGTTTCACAGCAAGTCCAGGTATTTCAAACTGGATGCTTACACCACAAAGCCATCCTTGTGGCGTTTAGTACCTGTGCTTGCCTGTTCTGGATTGTCAGCTTCACAGTGATCCTCAGCCCCTTCCAGTCACCAGTGGCTTTGGCAATGTCATCACCAACCTTTTTGGGAGACTAAGACACAGAACAAGTGTTTAACTGAACAGTTAGTCCAGGGGTGCATGACATTTACAGCTTCTGAGTTGTATCTAAAGGAGCCATTTTACTTGGCCTACAGATGACTCTTGAATTAACAATCAAGGAATTCTCAACATTCAAATTGCAGAGAAAAAGCAAAAAATATGACTGATGTGACCTAAACACTCAAAAGTCCAAAGTCCCCTGGGAGACGGTCATATGCACCACAAAGGACCAAGGTCAACATCATAGCACTGTCCCTTCTTATAACCAGAGGTATACAAGCCAAAATTAAATGTTCTGCCAAAAAAGGTTTTATTCCAACCAGATTGAATTCTAGTAAAGTGAGGAGACGCTGTTATTCACTTAATACTACATTACTAATGTTTTGGAGCTTTCTGGTTTACAAATAGTTTTTTTGTTTGTTTAAAAAAAAGGGTTTTCAGTATTACTTACATTAATGTGCAATTTAAAGCAGATGTTCCCCAACTATGGCTTGGGGTCATTAGTGGACCACCATCCCAACCAATATAAGATATTCTGTGCATCTCTGCTGCTATCTGGGGTCACAGGCTTATATTTAGTTCACACACAAAAAAGATTTAGGAACCACTACACTAAGCAAGCTTGACCACTACAGTACATGCTTCTACGAAACGTGGGTAGCAGGATACTTACCAGACCCAGGGGTCCGATTTTAGGAGCTAGAGCAGAAGTGGCACCAACTTCCCCACCAGTGCATCTTAGGAACACTAAGAGAAGCATGGACATGAGCACATACTTTACTACCCCTTATCAAGCAACCCCTAACGGTCACGCGGCCAAGCCCTTTGCTCTACAATGGGAGCACGTAACTGTTCTCCGCTACTCGGGATGCCCGGCTGCGTGCCCAGGAGACTCGCTAGCAGAGCAGGGAAGCGTGGCGGGCACCCCGCTAGAACGCAGCCCAGCCCCCGTGCGCTGCACCCCAAGAGCCGATAAAAAGTCACTTCCTCGCTGCTACCTGTAGGCTCTGAAGCCACGCATCCCCGAGCCAAGGCCCCGACACATGGGGAGAACAAGAGGCCCCGCCGCCATGGAGGACGACGCGCCGCTTGCAAGAGCGGCGCTGGTTCGCCGCCTACCTCGGGGCCTACGGAAGCCACAGCCCTCCTAGCCAGGGCTGCCGGGGAGAGGATCGTGCGACGAGACATACCAGCCCTAGAGCCTCGCTCCCGCCCCAAACCTACCGACTTTGATTTCGTTGGGGTCGAACTTGGGCGGCATGGCAACGGCGACCGATGCAGGCTAGCAGTGGGGTGGATGGCGCCGGATCTGGAATGAGGCGAAACAGCAGGTTCCTCCGCTTCACCTAACACCGCGTGGATAAAAGAACGAGATTACTGCGACCGCGCAAGATATACTGAAGGAAATCTCGCGATACCCAGTGCCTCTCCGCACTGTGAACTATGGGCACGAACGAGCGAAGCCATGGCTTCCATGTTAACTGCGGGCACGGCTCCGGGGCGGGGCAAGTACGTAGCGTGCTACTCCCCTTCTCCGCCACTTTGCCCAGTTCTCTGGGAACGCAGGCCCCGCCCCCCACCGCCACAAGCCATATCTCTATAGTAGAGAAATTAGGGGTGCTTTTCCCTCCCCCGCCGCTGAATATCATCTTCGCGGTCCCGCAGTCACATGATATCTGCGTTGGTGACGGGGTCGATACCCGGAAGTTCCTGAAGCTGACAGGCCGAGAGGGGCGCGGCTCGGCTCTGCTCGGCTCAGGAGAGAGGAATCGGGGATGAGCCGTGCGGGCGCGGAGTGGGGTGAGTGAACGCGAGCTGCACTGGGCGAGGGACAGCCCGGGGGGCGCTTGCAGACTAGGCCCTAGTTCTCTTTCTCCCGGAGCGCTGCCCAGAGCCTGACCCGTCTCCCCTGACCCTTGCTACGCTGGCTCGGTTGCCCACCACTCGCTACGGAGGGGACCATGTTCACCTGGTCACCCCCCTCCTGGAACAGCTTCTTGGCTCCTCTGTGGCCAGTTCCCCCAATTCCTTCGGTTTAAAGGGGATAGGGGGCTCCTCAGGAGAGCGTTTCCTGAGCTCGCATCCCAGGAAAGGGAGCAACATGCTGCTCCTTGGCTAGAAAAGGAGACCAGCGATTGAACTGGTTTGTGGTGGAAAGAGATTGTCCTGACTGCACTTCGCAACCAGCACAGGAATTACCAGAGAAAAGCAGTAGACACTGCCACTTAGGGGCACGATGTCCACAACAGGAAGGCCGTGGACAACTTTCCACAGGTTATCGAGAATAACGTCTTTGGAAAGGGGGGCTCTGCTCGCCAGTGAAGAAATGATGGTGGTGAGGCAAGTGGCTCTGTTAACACTATAAGGAACTCGATGGGATCAGGGCAGAGAACACAGATTTATAGTCCAGGAATGAAATGGGCAGCAACCAGGTGCTTGACAGGCTCACCAACTCATATTTTCAGCTGTTAGAGGGGGTCCTCAATGCCCTGGCTTCTCGTTGGACCCTGTTTGTCTTGACGGTTCATAGACTGCTGTGGTTTACCATCAATCTGACGGACTTAAAAAGGATGGGGCGTAGATTGGAGAGGACGTGCTTGAGGAGCTGCCTGGAGGCTGATCTTCAGCTGTACAAAAATTTAAGCGGGCGTACAGAAGGGCTATTACTGAGGCCAAATGCTTGTAATTGTCCTCGAGCATAGATGCTGCAGGGAACAATCAGTGCAGCTGTTTCGGGTGGTGTGCTACCTGGTGAATCCAGACTGTCTCAATCCATCTACAGTTTCTTCAGTGCTGTGAGAAATTTTCTATGTTCTTTGCGAAGAAGATAGAGAGGCTCCGGACAGGACTCGTTGGGCCTTTCGATGTGGAGAACCATGAAGTCCCTAGGGACTATACTCCCATGGTTGACCATGATGTGCTTGATGACGAGGAGATAGCGCTGTTGGAATCATTGACACCCACCACATGTGCCTACGACCCATGCCCATCTTGGTTGTTAAGGGCAAGTGTCGAGGCGGTGGTACCTTTGTTGACATGCATTGTTAACGCCTCCTTTAGGGAGGGGAGGGTGCCGGCCACCCTCAAACGTGCAGAGATCCGCCCTCTCCTCAAGAAACCGTCTCTTGATGTTGGAGTGCTTGCCAATTATCGCCATCTCCAATCTGTCTTTCTTAGGGAAGGTGATTGAGACAGCTGTGGCTGTGTGACTACAGAAACACCTGAACTCTAATAATATTTGGGGAGAATTCCAATTGGGGTTCATGCCTTCTCATGGGGTAGAGACTGCACTTGTCAGGGGCATGAATGACCTGCTGATGATTTTGGCCATTCTGGTCATGCTGGACCTTACAGCAGCATTTGACACAATTGACCATGGGTTGCTGCTTCAGCAGCTGAGAGACATTGCTGGTGTGATGGGAGTTGCTGGTCAGTGGTTTCAGCTGTACCTGGAAGGGAGGAGTCAATTGGTGGTGATGGATGGATGCGCATCATCCCTGAAGGAACTGAACTGTGGCATCCCTCAAGGTTCTATTCTTTCACCCATGTTCAGTATGTACATGCAGCCCTTTAGGGATGTCCTGATCAAGCATCGGGTCAAGTATCATCAGTACGCTGATGATACACAACTGTAATATCTCTTGCCCCATGAGCCCTGCCAACTCTTTTAAAAAGCACTTGAAAACATATCTGTTTTCTAGGTGCTTTTAGGATCAACTGGTGGTGAACTCATTGTACTTTGCCCTCCCTTTTTGCCTGCCCCATTTTAAATTTTTTAATGGTTGTTATAAATTGCTATATTTGTTTTATATTGTTATATGGTTTTACCTTTTTTGTGCAGTGCTCCGAGTGCCATGTAAGGCAGGTGGGTGCTATAAAAATAAAATTATTATTATTAATTATCCCAACAGCCAGGCAGAATAAGCTGAAACTGAAAATGCTGCCTTTGATTTATAAGATTACTTTTGCTGAAGATTTCTTGGATGTATATGAGAACCTGGTGCCAAAGATGCTTGAGAACAGCCAGACCCAGACCAGGGCAGGTCAGCTGAGGCTGCAGAAGAGTCAGACAGTTTAGCAGTAGGGACAACCCTGCTGGTAAGATGGTGATTTCATGAGCAACGTTGCTTTGACTGGGTAGAAGGGGTGATGCTGTTTCTGTGGTTGGGTGGAAAAGCACTGTTGTTTTCCTGAGATTGTCCTAGTATTCCAGACCTTGTCTCAAGACCATGCCCAGCTGGGGGGAGCCCATAATGTGATAGTGGTAATGTCCTGCTGTGAAAACCTTGTCTATTCGCTTGCATGTGTTGCTGAGACAATTCTGCTAATAATTATTTTCTGAGTTTTATAACAACGGCCATTTTTAAACAGCCACAGCTGGAGGGTGGGTCTGTGTACGCTGCGTGGATTGCCCACACACGTCCGGTGAGTGGGGTGGGGCGGGGCGGGAAATCAAATGGGCCAGGGATGGGTGTGTGCTCTTACCCACACGTTTGGCCTGCCCTTGCACAGAGTATCCCAGATTTTTCTCCAATGCTCCATGCATGGGCAGTGCGTGCGTCACAGGAGTGCATGCCCACCCATGCTGCCTTCAGACAGTGTCTCAGGTGGGTGGGGGATGGGTGGACCTCCATAGGTATGTCTAGTCTAAAAACGGCCAATAACTGGGGGAAGGCCAGTTACCAATCTCTCCCTGACTAGTACTTGAATTCTTCAAGAACCTCTGCACCAAGCATAAGATGACCTGAGAGGACATGTGTGCAAAGCTCACATTGGGGGAAAAAGGAACACTCCTATGTCATGAGAGAGGTGATGACTGAGAAGTGATGTTCTTGCTGAAAAACTGAAAGTGCTGTGTAACCAGGAGATGGAGGTGCTTTGGAGATTGGAGACTGAGAGAAGGCACAAGGAGAGGGAAAGGCTGATGGCTAGGATGGGGAGGCAGATTCTGGCAGTGAAGGTTCTGGTGAAGCAGCATGATTCTCCCCAACACTCTTCACCTCTGCCCAACAAACAGCAGCAGGGCTTCTTAGCCCAACAGCAGATACTTAACTGCAACCTGACCTGACTGAGTTCCAGTCCACCCAGATGGTTCACCAGGAGCAGTATTATGCCATCTTCATTAATGGGCACACCTCCTTTCTTCCCTGCCTGCCCTTCTTGGAACCTGTCCCAGAACACTTTTTGTTAAAGCACTGCTGCAGTTGCTTAACATATTGCTGTGTTATAAAAGGCAACACTTCCTACTGTTTTTCTAAAGGGATGTTTTTCTAATGGGATAAACAATTTCAAGGAAGACTGATGTCAAGTTGTTCAATAAAAACTTGATAACAGAAAAATTGTATTTTTGTCTCCATATATGCTTCAACTTAGCATGCACAATTTTAATTCAAGACGTGGGTAATAGACTGGGTTTGTGTATGTACCTTGGGTGCAAACAGACACAAACAGATGGATAAATATCTCCTCCAACCTCCCATTTTAGGTGCTATTACTCTGCCAGCAATCTGTGCTCTGTGTGGATACTCCGTGCAGCCTTTATGGCTGTTGGCAAGCTTGGCACAAAGTATTTTCCCTTGATGTTTCCTCCCCTGCTGTAGGGCATCCCCCCTGCTCTCACAGATGCTATGAAGGATGGATCAGGCAACCATATTTTGGGTACAGTAGCATTGGCAGCATACAGTTTTTTCATCTGCTGTCAGAAGCACATTTTTAATCAACCAAACATACTTTACAACCATATGACACTTGCTAAAGGTTTTGTGAAAAAGTGCCCTACCCATGACACTGGGGTAAGGCTCTGTGAGCTAGGCCAGTAGGGGTAGGCTTGAATTAGCCAGGATTACAAAGCTCCATAGCTACCTTATTTGTTTCCCTGTTTGTGGGCTGAATCTCCCTTTCCCCATGGCATGGGAAAAGGATGGATTTAGAACAATCTAGACATCATGTGCCTTTCCTTCCTATCCATTCCAAATGCCAGCCTCTGTGGTCCACAAGTCTTTGCAGTACCATGAAGGAAATCCCCTTCCAAGTCTTGTTGTGGGAACTCAAGTCACCTCCTGTGTATCGTCTAGTTGGATTATGAACATTCTACACCAAAATGATTGGCCACAAATCTGTAACAGGTAGGGGGAGAGGAATTTGACAGTGACACAGACACACTTTTCAGTAGTGACAGGCATCACTCATGTTTGCAGACTGATGCTCCTTGGGAATACTCTCAAACATTGCCTGCTGCATCTGGAAATGACATAGCCATTCATGGGTATTCCACCTTCCAAACAAGATTCTCCCAACTGTCGGTGCTCATCTTGTAATCCAGCAGAGCCTTTCATCTGCTATGATAACAAGGAGTGTTGCAGATCTTGATGTGTTGATCTCCTGCAGGTCTTCTTAACACCACGTGTATCTGTTCATGCTGGCCTGAAACTATGCTCTGCTTTTTCTTCTATAAACTACTTATCAGAATGAGCAAAATCAGAGTCTGTACTCCCAGAATCAAAGCCCTCCTGGATGATTCCCAGATACTTGCTGCAGCTTGAACCACAGCTCACATTCACTTCATCGATGTATCAGTCACCTCTTACTACAAGGAACTGTTTGGGGAAATAGTGAAGGGACCAGGAAAAGTTGCTGGAGCAATCTGAGGAAGGTAAAAGAGGCCTTTTTACTTACCTGGATTTCACCCAAGATGCATTGCACCAAACACCCACAGTGCATGATGCCATATGGGAGTGAAGTAATGCACTTCTTACAGAGAAGAGCATGTGTATGCTCACTCTGCAGCAATAGGCTTCACACATAATTGCTATGCTGCAAAATACCACAAAGCAAATTGGGTACTGGGGCATGGCTTTGTATTGCAACGATAGTTTCTTTCACAATCCATCAGAGAGAGAACCAGTAGATTATAATTTCAAGCTCTGTATCCCATTACAGAGCTCTGTATCCCTTGTTCCAGCCGGGTACTGTGTGCAGCACCAGCCCAGATCAGAGGGCTGGTGTGGCTGTTGTTTTTAAGGACACTTGGTCTGTGAGGTGGTATCCTGCGCAGACCATCTTGGGCATGGAGGGGGTCCACCTTGTGATTAATTTGTCAGGAGACAGATTAGGGCTGCTTTTGGTATACCTACCTGTACCGCAGCACCCCTACATGCTCTAGCAGAATTGGTATCGGAGGTGGTCTTGTGATCTCTGAAGACCTTGGTCTTGGGGGATTTCAGTATCCACGCCGATGCCAATTTAGGGGGAGCAGAGCATGAGTTCATGGATGCCACGACAACCATGGGACTGTCTCAGGGTTAAGGGCCCAACACATGAGGGAGAACACACCCTTGCCCTGATGTTCTGCACCAGCCTTGAGGTGGGGGATCTTGAGGGGGGGGCGGCGGAATGTAATGGTTTTATCCCTGTCACGCATGGATCCTTACCTTCTCCGGACTAGTCTCCCGGCACATGTCTGCCCCTGGAAAGGTACAGGGCCGGTTCGTTGGGTCCACCCCCATAGACTTATGGAACCAGAGGGGTTCTGGAATGCTCTAGGGGAAATGCCTTCCAATCTTGATCGCTCACTCGATGACCTCATTGCCTTTTCGGACAGCTTGTTGGCTGAGGCTATCGACCGAACGGCTCCCAAGCGTCCGCTTCCAGAGAGCCGATGGTGGAGGTCATCGTGGTTCACGGAGGACCTGCGCCAGATGAAGCAGGATGGACGTCGGTTGGAGTGACGGTGGCGCCGAACTCACATTGAAGCTGATCGATTGCAGCATAAAGCTAGTTTAAGAGCTCATGCTGTTGCAGTGCGGGCAGCAAAGAAAGAGTTCTTTGCTGCCCTCATTGCGTCTGCAAAGTCACGTCCAGCGAAGCTTGTCTGGTTGGTCAGTCTGGCCTCTCTCTGCTGTGACATGTTTGCTGACTTTTTTGTGGATAAACTCCCCCAAATTCACCACGATCTCGATGCTACGCTTATGACAGTGGACGTATCAGAGGTACAGGAAGCCCCGCCTTGTCTGTTGTGGGATCAGTTTCAGTGGGTGTCGCCTGCTGACGTGGCGCATGTCCTTGGGGCTGTTCGGGCCACCTGTTGTGAATTAGATCCATGCCCGTCCTAGCTGGTGAAGGCCAGACGGGAGACATTAGGGCCGTTGCTGGCGGAGGTGGTCAATGTCTCCCTTAGGGAGGGCAGGGTACTGAGCCGTCTCAAAGAGGCGATGGTGCGGCCTCTGCTCAAGAAGCCATCTTTAGATGTTGACTCCCCTGACCAGCTATTGGCCAGTCTCCAACCTTCCCTTTTTTAGGGAATGTTATTGAGCGGGTGGTGACCCGGCAGTTATGGGGGCATCTGGACCGGGTCGGTTTTCTTGATCCCTCGCAGTCTGGTTTTCGCCTTGGGTTTG
>QEPC01000699.1:31989-58714 GCA_003113815.1 Sphenodon punctatus
GGATCTGGGCACCATCATCCACGCTTTCATTACCTCTCGACTGGACTACTGTAACGCACTCTATGTGGGGCTACCCTTGACAACGGTCCGGAGGTTGCAGCTGGCGCAGAATGTGGTGGCCCGCCTCCTAACAGGGACGGGCCACCGCGAGCACATTACACCTGTGTTCCATACTCTGCACTGGCTGCCTATTGTCTTCTGGGCCCAATTCAAGATGTTGGTTATGACCTTTAAAGCTCTAAACAGCTTGGGTCCCGTTTACCTGCGAGACCGCCTCAAGCTTCAGGTCATTTTTCGGCCCTTGCGGTCAGCTGGTGGCGCCCGACTCAAAGTCCCCCAGGAATGCCGGGTAGCGACGGCAGAGATGGTGTTCTCGGTGGTCGCACCTTGGCTGTGGAATTCCCTCCCATTGGAGGCCCGTCTGTCCCTACCTCTCCTCTTTCCATACATATTGTAAGACCTGGTTGTTCCGCCGGGCCTTCGGGGAGGGGTGTGGGGGTTTATTTGCCTTAGCTGCTATCAAATTTTATGTGTCCACTTTTATATATTGTAGCTTTTTAGATGGTTTTATTATTGTGTTTTATGTTGTGTACTGCTCCAAGCTGCTGAAGTGCAAGGAGGGTGCGGGATAAAAGATTTTGTAATAAATAAATAAATTACACTTTGAGGATCATGGGCCATATGTCTTAAACAGCAGCAACTCTACATGCGCATTAGTTATAATAGTGTGTGGAGGTCTGGGTGCTGTAATGATCCTGGCCTGGTGCTGTAATGGCACATCTTGCTTCTTTCTGCAAATTGTATAGCAGGTATATAGTGAGTGTCTGTAACCCTTGTGTAAAAATCTGAGGCCAGTCTGACTCAGAGTCTTGTTAGGATCCACTCCCGCCCACAAACACACACTAAGTTCCTCTTCACAGTGCATTTACTATTGCCAAAAGATGATGTGAAGGCCAATGGCAGAGGTGGGTTTAAATAAGGACTAGGTATGTTCTTGGAGGATAGGTCTATAAATGGTTATTATTACTATTATTAGTCAAGTTGGTTGGGAGATGTAATCTCAGACTTAAGGGAGCTGGGAATAAACAGCAGGGAATGGATCACTCTTATTGTGATCTGTTGTATACTTCTCTAAAGTGAGCAAAGATGGCCACTGTTGAAGACCAGATGCTGGGCTGGATGGACCATTGGTCGGACCCATTGAGATACTGCTTATGTACTTGCTATATATAGTATACACAGTTCACAAAGATACTCAAAATCCCTTCAGGGACTGGCTGACTTTCTCTGATAAAGTGAACCCTGTCCTGGAATCCAAGTCCCTAGCTTTCAGACAAGTTGCTGTCTTGGTTGCCAGCCTTGGCATCCTCTATCTTGCCCCAGACAAAGCCCAGAGAACTGCAGAACCCTGGGACAAGCCTCTGCCTTTCTCAGGTTTGGGAACTGAGAAGCAAGCCTCCCTATTGGACTTCCTAGCGAGGTTCAAATTTAGCCTCTTGTTCCTTTCCACCCAGCTGGCAAGCAGTTTTACCCTTCGCTCCTAGCTAAGGCCGGTTAGCTATGAGTGCTGGAGTTAATGAGCCTTCTAAAAAAAGGCCAGTCTCTCTAAAGCACTTATCCCAGCCCATAGTGTGGGCTTGGTCCTGTGAGGACTTAGTGATTTGTTACATCCTGTCATGTATGGGTTTGTTCATGGGGGAGAGCAGTTCACACAGCTTCAGTACCCGGCTGGTAATGGTACATGAGTTGCACTCCATGGGCTTCTTTGCATCAGCATGGTGTTGTGAATTCAGTGTAATTCATTACTATAAGGTTATTGCAACCTTCAGGTGGCAGCATGCAGTTCTCTATTTTCTGACAAAAGGCACATCAGTTTAGAGCATCGGGAGCCCATGCAGCTTTATAGGACAAGCATGACTGCAGTCAGCTCTGATTTTTATGGGCAAAGTGTAGAGAGACACCCAGGTTAATATGGTTCTAGATTTTATTTTGCAATATTTATTTTGAAGTTGTTGGAAATGTAAATACATTTTAAAATTCTGTCAACTGTTTTCCAGTACACAGGATAATTTAAATTGGAAAATTCTACACTTTGGTTCTGTATGTCTCTCTTAAAAGCAAGTGCCTTTGGCACAAGCTAAAGGTGGGTTTTGAAAGCATAAGAGCAGCCAATACTTTAGTGCAAAATAAAGTGCATGGGTACCAGGCTTGTTCTATCAGGGACCAGGATTTAGATAGAGACAGCTGTTGAGGTGGCCATCTCCTCTACTTTGGACTTACTACAGTAAAATTCTTTTAATCCAGGTTTGCTCTCAGGTACATCCTCTGCACCTCTTCTGTCTTTTATGCTGAGCACTTTCTGCCATTGAAGCGGTGTCTGTAGTGAGAGAACAAGGATGCTGATGTTCTTCCGTAAAAAGAAACCCAGTGATGATGCCCGAAAGCGCCTTGAGTACCAAATGTGCCTGGTGAGTACAGGGCTAGTAACTTAGTCCTTTTGTTCAAGGTACACACCAGATCTTCTAGCCACTCACAGTAACTTTAGACCCTTAGAACTTTCAAAATGGTGGGAATGTCTGTCTGCTTTATAATTTGGCCAGACTTCACTGCAGTGTGTGGCAGAGCCACGAATTGATCTTGGGTCTCTCAAGTCTCACTCTAGTACCTTAGCCATGGGACCATCCTTCCTTTCTTGTTTCTATTCGGTTATCCCCATGTAGGTTTTTCACTACTTTCCCTAAAACTACTTGTGGAGTCATGCTAGTGCAGAATGACAGCTGGCCTCTATCCCCAAGTGGCCCTGTTTCAGGTGTGCGGCTGGGCACTGAACCAAGATCTGGCCAATTGCAATCTGGCACTCGAACATCTAGGAAGCAAATTCTTTGTCCACAAAAATATTCACTGCTTGTCTGAGCACTCCCTGCCAGACAGCCCTGTGCTAATTATTTATTCTTGTCTTGATTTATAGTTATAGTTTAGTTTGGTCTCTCTGTTTTCCCTATGTGTGCTAAATGCACTCATCTGTGTCTGGTTAATTGAAATCTGTTTGCCGAAAAGAGAACTGAATAAATATTTACTAATGATGATACTCCCTAAAGTGGTTAGATGACAAAATGTAAATTACCTCAGAAATTGGGAGTAGATGGAAATCCACTTGAGGTGGCCAGTTGCTCTTTTAGTAGCTGTGAGGATACAGAATATGCAAGTGCCTCTGATCCTTTTTAGCCATTTTCTCTGCTCAGTCAGGCAGGGTAACTATCCACCTTGGCATCTGAGCATTATAATGATTCTTGTGCTCAGAGGCTGATCATATAGTTGGACGGGATTTTCATTTGCCTTTCTTACATTTCTCATTAATTATATTTTTGCTGTAGCACCCAGGAGTTTTGGTAATGGACGAGGGCTTCCTTGTGCTTGGCAGTGTGCAAACAGACAAAAAGAAAGTCTTGTCTCCAAAGTGCTTACAAATAGAATACAAGAGAGAGCAGTTGGTTTCCATAGACAGATGGACCTTTTGGTTTCTTTACCACAGCAGCCCTTATAGTTGAAGTTCATGTAGTCAGCTTCCAAGATACTATGTGCCCGGAGTAGTGGGTGAACACCAGGGTCTCTGTCTACTTTCTGCTGGGACAAGTGTCCATGTTGTAGAACCCACCAGGAAAACTAATGTGTGTGGGGCCCTTCTTGGCACTCTGAGTAGAAAGGCCAAAGCTACTGGTGGAGGCAGCACAGGGACAGTTTGTTGGGGCTTCTCTGGGAATAAACAGACTGCAGTGCTATCAGTCTCTCACTTCTCACCTACGCTAAAATTCATGGCACTCATGAAACTTCAGTGTGAATTGGAATTGTTATTTTTTGCATCAGGAAATCTGTATGTGCTCCTAATTCTGCAAGTTTCTCAAGCCCTAAATGGCATTGAAATGAATGTGTGTGTTCTTGTGCTTATGTACCTTTCTAAATTGTATTCTTAGATGCCTATGAATTGAAGAACCTGATTCAACTCCCATTGATTTCAGTGAGGTAGAATCCAATCCAAAGTGGTGGTCTGCTTTTAAAGTGCCTACAAAGATGTAATTGTAGGGCTCAAATCAGATGTGCACAGCTCACAAGCACAAGGCCTTGTCCCTATCTGTGAGCCCTGTATGCACAGCATAAGCACTGGGTTAGGGCTCATTCACCTGACATCTCCACAAGAGGGGAACTGACACTGAAGCGTTTCCTGGCTTCCCCCATGGGGGTGTATGTTGGGGGAAGAGTGTTTGCAGGGCATGGAGACCACGCTGTCAGGGTTGCTTTGCATGGGTTTCCATGTCCTTCAAGACCCCTGTTACACAGTACCTCCCATGGGGCATGGCGTGGGCTTCACTCCATGTTGGCTTTTCTGTTTGGGATGGGGGGTGTTGTGTGAATGAGCCTTCATGCTAGGCATTTTTCATCTCAGGTAAGTGACTTCTAATTAAAATTCACCTGTACAACCTTGTTACCTGCATTGTTGTTTTGAAAACAACTGAAGAAATAGACCTAGCTCCCACTCCTGTAGCTCTGCAGCTTTCATAGGAGTAAAAACAACATTTTTAAAAATCTAGGGCATTTTATTTTATTTTATTTATTTATTTACGTTTTCTTTTATCCCGCAACCCTCCTGCTCACAGAGCAGCTCGGGGTAGCTCACATACGCCATCAACAGTTCACAATTTAACTAACTACTGAGCTCCCACCCCATTATACATGTTACAGGGCACTCATAGGACAACACTGCAGCCCTGCAACATGTATAGTGGGTGGAAAGTGTCTTGTCTGAAAATGCCCCTACTGTCAGAAAATCTCATTCTAAATTCACAAAGGCTCTGTAGTGTAAAGATTTAATTATTTGCATGACTTGTTTTAGCACTAGATTGCCAGTTATTAAACTGAAAAAGATTTCAAGCTTTCCTATAAAAATATCCCTGCATATGTAGATTCCATCTCTGTTCCCCAATGCAGACATTTGCTTTGTTGCATAAACAATACAATACTGTTTGTTGTGCTTAACCAAAGGTTATCACATACCTAATTTTAAATACAAATAATAACAAGAACAATAAACTTCAGCTGATCAATTAAGGGTCAGAATGGGCCATACATATATAATTATAAAACAAGACAATATATATTTAAAGTGTTATAAGGGAAATACCTTAAAATCAATTCAAAGTTTACATTTAAACAAAACACAAATAAAAAAAGAAGAAAAATAAAGAGAAGGGGGAAAGGAGCCATGAACCAAACTATCCTAATCATAATGCTTAAACTTGAGAAATTTATTCCTCCGAAGAAAAGTGTACTTCAAAAAACTAGCTACCGCTTTCATTACCTCAGGGTCCGTATCTGCAAGCATAAATTGAAGTAAAAATAAATTAGACCTCCCAGGGTAATTATTCAAAAGGGGAGTTAGATATTGCTCCCTCAAGGAATCATATAAATGACAACTCAACAATATATGATCAACAGATTCAGTTGTTGAAGGGACACAAGTGAAGAGTATCGCCCTTCCTATACCTTACTGGGTAAGGAATTAATCCTAGCACCCAGAAATAACTGCTTACGGCGGAACAAAAGCCGTTGCATAAGAAATAAAGCCATACAGCCATGCTCAGGAATCCAACATGGGTAATTTAATAAAAATGGGGTGTCCCTTATTGTCATGATCCTATTTTGCTTATTAATAACACTAAATCTCTGAAGTATCTCTGCTTTCGTTAAACATGGTTCCTTACTACTAATATACTCTTCAGAGAACCTCATTGAAGCTAAATAATTCTCAATATTCTTAATCCATGAATTTTTAAAGGGATCTTCCATCATAAATTGGAATAAGACATTTGATGTTGATGTCCTTAGGACAGTCATCAGAAACAACTGCAGGGAACACATCATCTCAGGAACTGTCTCCCAGGAGAGGTGGATCAAGGGGCATGTACGTGAAGTCCTTGACTGAGGCTTTTGGGAGAGAAGTAGGCCTCAGTCTGAAGAATGCCAACTATCAAGGAAAGCAGGGACCAGCAATGGCCATGATGAGCAGATTGCGCACACCTGGAAAAGCCCATTCCCAAGCACAGCAGCTGCTGAAACTCGGCGGAATTACAGACAAACTAATCTGACTGGAGTTGAATACCTGAACTCAAATTAGAGAGATCATCTGACTGAATGCCTGAATTCTTCAAACTGTAACGGGAGAAATAGGACCAGAAATAGGACCTCCTACCTCTCTGACCGCTCCTTTAATGTCTCCCTCCCCGAGTCAACCTCCCCCTCCCTTCCCCTCTCGGTTGGGGTTCCCCAAGGTTCTGTCCTTGGCCCTCTCCTCTTCTCTATCTACACCCGGTCCCTTGGTGAAATTATTGCCTCCCACGGGTTCCAATACCATCTCTATGCTGATGACACCCAACTCTATCTCTCTACCCCCTCTCTCTCCTCCTCTGTCCGCTCACGCCTCGTCGACTGCCTCTCTGNGGAGCCGAGCCGTTACTCCCTGTTGGACAGCAAGTTGTAAGCTTTGGGACTCGGTAGACCCCGTGCGTTAACAAAAGCGTGGGGTCTTATGGGCTGAGTGGCATTAGTGGGTTCCATATAGTTCAACTCTGCCATATGGAAGATCTTGGAGCAGAGTTGATCCCTCAAAATTGCCCTCCTTGTGGGGGCTTCCACTGTGTCGGGTAACTTTTGCCCAATCGATTTTTTTGATATTACCAATATATAGATATAGGAGACAGTGGTTTTGGGTGTATCTAAGGAAATGACCTCTCAAAAACGATCCAGAAAGGAGATTGCTGCCCCGACCTCCCCAGTGCCAAATATGGCCAAACAAAGAAGGATTGAAACTTATTTTTCAGACAAAACAGATCCACGGGGCCCTAGGGATAGGACAGTTAGTGGGATTAATGATAGGTCTGCACAGTCGGTATCCCCGCGTGATATTACTGACATCTTCGAAGGCCAGGAAGGCAAAGGGATTAGCTCTACTCCATTAATGATCAGAGTCAAGCGGGCAAAGGAATTAGAGAGGGCCAGCTACCTCAGCCACCAGGATGAGGGGTGTTTGGACCTTCTAGGGGACTTAGCTATTATAACCTCACACATCCTACGGGTGATGATTGCAAAACTGAATCATATAGATGATAAACTTATAGCATTGAATCCCTTACAAGTTGGCTCCGGAATGAGGAAATCCCCTGGGGAGTCTCCAAAAATTTTGGAGAACCCATGGGAGAATTCTCCTCAGCGGACTTTGGCTAAAAATAAAATTGTGGAAGTAGATCCTGCTCCCAAAGGACTTGCTTTACTTGATAATGATAGGAGATTCAGTTATTCCCCGTTAGCCCTTCTATTTATAGTACTACCGCTCCCTTCCGGTGTTCTTCCATTTTGGAATACACCCCTCGACATCGCAGAACACCTGAGAATTTTACTTGGTCACCAGGAGTGACATTTTGGTCATAGAGCACATCCCGAAGACCAAGAAGCGGTGGTTGCTTCAGGTTACCTTTCGTTCAGCTAACTCAGTTGACTTGATTCTAAAGAAGGAAGAGGCCTTAAACAAAAGGGAGGTCTTTATTTCCAGAATCCTGCAGACAGACCCCACACCCACGGAAGCCTTAGGCCACGGGACCCAGAAAGGGACAATTAATAACATACCAGTAGGGGACCTTGTTAAGGGGCATGCCTTACAGGAAAATCCGGTTTGTAGTGTTTCAACCGTTGGGGAAGTCCTTGAAATGGACGTGCAAGAGCTGGGACATCAAGATGCAGAGCGCATAAAGGGGCAGCAACTCTATAGAGAACTTGATGGACCATGGGGATCGCAAACCCCTGGATTAGAGACACCAGAGCCAGACCTCAATATGATTTTTCAAGGGCTGGATAAGTTTTGTACTAGATTAGAGGAAGTTAAAATGACTAGGAAGAGTTCTAAGGAAACAAGAGGGGCAAGAGAGAGGTGTGGCTCCACTGAGACAAGGATTTCAGTTTACTCAAAATCCTTGATCGAAGTGGAGCTCCCCACAGCCACCTCTACACCATTGTTGGGTAAAAATCCTGTCAGCTTATCGGCGAGGAGTAGTCCTAGTATGGAGAGAAGACCGGAGTGGACCCAGCTTGACGATAACATGGTACCCATTTCGAACGGAGCAACGCAAGGGCAAGGAATATCTAGAAGACTTTCCTCACCTGTAGGGTTGTCTATCTCTGAGGAAGCCGTGATAAAACGTCCTATCCCCATACTGGCAGATAACTCGGAGAGTCATCTGCTTCCAGGGATGTTTTCTTTTAAGGATAGGAATAAGGAGAGAGAGAGAGAATTTTGGAACTCCTATCCATTATTTTCCCCCAAAGATAAACAATGACTGGACCCTCATGATCCCTTCCTATTAAGAGTGCTGTCATGGAATATAGCTGGGATTAGAATGAAGCTGAGGGATGTTGATTTCTTGGATTGTATTGAAAATTACCAAATTATTTTGGTGCAAGAGACTTGGTCCGTCCAAGACTTTGACCTTCAAGGATTTAGAACTTTTAGCATCCCGGCCCATCCCTCAAGTGTGGGAGGAAGGCCACATGGGGGAGTAGCCTTGCTTGTTTCATCAGCCTTGCAGATCTCCCCTAGGCTGTTAGTCAGTCCCCGCTTTTTTTTGGCTTGTGGTATTTGACTGAATAAGAACTCGGAGTTTTTGCTGGCAAATATATATGTTCCTCCTGCCGTGTCTCCTTATTATAATGGAAGTATTTGGTGCACTATTATGGACACTCTTCAGAAAGCAAGGGCACGATATTATAGAGCACATGTATTTCTGGGAGGAGATTTTAACACAAGATTGGGTAACAAGAGCTCAGGCCCAGGGAACCTCAATATGGAGGCCCCTCTTGATATCCCCTGTAATACGGTACAATGCTCCAGAGATCCAGTTGTGTGCCCTAGGGCTACTGACTTAATAGAATTGATTCAAACTCTAGATTTGACAGTGCTAAAGGGACAAGTTGGTAGTGATTTGATGGGTCAGTTTACTTTTAGCTCGGTTTTGGGGAATAGTGTAATCGATTATTTACTGATTTCAAATTGCCTAATGAAGTCAGTTGTGGATTTCATGATAATTCCATCTATCCTGACTAATCATTTTCCCCTGGCCCTAATATTATAGGTCGAGGGGCCTGATGGGCCCCAGGCACTATCCCATCTTCCACCACCCCAAGCCCAGTCGCCATTATTAATGAGGACTAAATGGTCAGAGCAAGTGGCACAGGAATGTGAGGTCCTTGGGAAACAGGACCCTATATCTTCATTGGCTAAAGGGATAATGGACTCTATGGGGGATGTTATTGAGGCATTTGAGGGAATTGTTAATCTTTTTCAGTCCTCTTTGTCTGTTTTAAGACCAGTTAGGTCTCTAACTCCCCACAAACCAGCTTGGTTTGATAAAGAATGCCAGTGGGCCTGCAGGCTATTGAGGAGGATGTCTAGGAGATTTCATCTACACCCATCCCAAGTTAACAGAGACGTATTTCTGGGTGCCAGGGTACAGTATAGACTGTTGTTGGCCCATAAAAAGAGGGACTTTTACAAGACTCAGTGGAAATTTTGGAGTCAGCAGTGCAGGAAGGGAACCTTTAAAGATTTTGGGCCATGGTGCGTAATACCAGGACCGACGATCAGGTTGGGAGAGCAGCTCAGGTATCCCATAAAGCTTGGGAGTCGCACTTTATAACCCTGTTCCAAAATGAACCTTGTAATAAGTCCCTATTGACCAACTGCTCTGTTGGGCCCCTGTCACCCCTGACATAGTGAAGAAGTTGATTTTGAATTCAAAATCTGGAAAATCTCCAGGAGGTGACTTTATCCCGGTGGAACTCTTGAAATTACAATTAGATTGGTGGTCAAGGATCCTTGCGGTGGTCTTCATCTCTATTAACAACTCGGGATGTATACCGGAGAAATGGCTTTCCAGTATTGTGGTCCTAATCTACAAGAAAGCTAGCTCCCAGCTCCACAGCTCCCAGGGAATTATAGGCCAATAGCTCCCAGGGAATTATAGGCCAATAAGCCTATTGAGTATGGTTGGCAAATTTGATGCCAGATACTTATTAGGTAAACTTCAGGAGTGGATGGATCAGGAATCCTTTCTTGAACCAGAGCAGACTGGCTTTAGGAAAGCTATGTCCACGGTTAGCCAGATCCATATCCTCATGTGTATGATAACTAAATATACTGGCTTGAAACGACCTGGGCAGAGCAAAAAATCAAAGCTTTATTTGTGTTTCGTTGATCTTTGAGCAGCTTTCGACTCGATCAATAGGGACAGGTTATGGTATAAGTTAAGCAGGACCACTATCAATCCACGCCTTCTCTACTTAATAACTAAACTTTATACTAATAATTCCATGCAAGTAAGGGTAGCTCACTCCTTGCCCTTGACATCAACTATCCCAGTTGCTAAAGGGGTTAGGCAGGGGTGTATATTGGCCCCGGCCTTATTTAATCTTTTTCTTAATGATGTAGTTGAGTTTCTGAGGGATGATCATCTACATCCCCCAAAGCTGGGTGCTAGGAGAGTCACGATCCTGCTTTACGCAGACGATGCGGTTTTGATTTCGCAAACGCGGATAGGTTTGTATAGGGCCCTTCAAAAATTTGAGGCATATTGCAGACGAGAGTCCTTGACAGTTAACTATGACAAAACTAAAATACTGGTCACCGGCAGAAGGTGTGGTGGTAATATGCATAAATGGAAAATGGGTGATATAATGATTGAGCAGGTCGAGGAGTTTAAATATCTGGGAGTCTATATTGCAGCGGCAGGCTCATGGAGACAACATTTTAGTTATGTGAAACAACAAGCAAATAAATCAACAGCAGCTTTAGTATCTTTCTTTTATAAGCAGGGTGGCCAATTGGTCCCCCTGGCCCTTCGACTATTTGCAGCAAAAACTGTTTCACTGTTGCTCTATGCAGTCCCTATCTGGGGAGGGGGATTCCTAGGTAACTTGGACAAATTTCAAAACAAATTTTTGTGAACAATTCTTGGTGTCCCTAGTGGAACCCCGTCGGCATTACTCCATGCAGAGGCAAAGGTCCCATCGATCAGAGCCAGGGCCTTGTTATCTATGATAAGTTTCTGACTGAAGACAACCGTATATAGGCCAGACAAATCCTCCCTTTTAGGATTTGTCTGGAGGGAAAACATAGGATGGTGCAAAATGATTGAAGAGGAAGTATACAAGTTAGGATTCTCTAGTGAATTCTTTAATCTGTATGACTATCCAAGGGCCATGACCATGGTTAAGAATAGAGTAGCTGACCAGGATCTGCAAAGGACTCAATCCGAGATTAGCTCGCAAAAAGTTGCTCCTGAGTACTGTCTTATGCAAGTGGAAGATTTGACTAATAGTTGTCTTTATTTGTGGAATGAACCCCAGATCAGGCGAGCGTATACCTTATTTCGTTTTCAACTTTTCCCCTCAGCTTGTACGGAAGGTCGTTATAAAGGCATAGATAAAATGCTGAGAATCTGCCCCTTGTGTGATCAAATGGCCATAGAAGACCTTATCCATGTTTTGTTATTTTGTCCAGCTTATACCAAAATTCGTGATACCACGCTGAAGCCCTTAATAAAGGATATAAATGCCCTTTCGTGGTCGACCATTTTGAGGAATGGTTGCACGCAAGGAATTCAGAAGTAGCCAGATTAGTGGCAAAATTTTGCTTTTTTGCAATGGCTATACGAAAGAAGTTGATAAATGAGGGAAGTGTATTACCAGTTTATTGAAGGCTAGCTAGTCAATCAAACAACTTCCCTTGGATATGTTCGGTTGGGAGGAAACATACTTATGATGTATATATGCTAGTACCCTGGGTTATAGACGTTACGGAGAACGGTTTGGTTCCTCTTTGTTGTTGGTGTATTTTGGCCTTATTGTAACAATTCTAATCTGCTCAGAGATTATCCAGGAACTGTATTGGCCATGAGTAGATTAAGGGTAGTGATTTTGATTAGTTTTGAGTTTAGATAGGAAGTATGTTGGCCTTGAGTAGACTAAGTTAGGATAGTACTACATGGGCCATTCTATGTACAAGTGATTCTTTGGGGGTAATTGTAAAATACCCTTGTACGTAAAATTTAAGGCCATTGTCGTTTTTCTTTAAATGGTTTGAATTGACATTTGTTATGACCTATGGTTAAACAATAAAGCATGATTTGATTTGTTGATGTTCTTAATTTTATCCAGTAGTTTAAGGCATTTTTCCTTACAATCTGGGTCCAACTAAGTTGACCCACTTCTGATCTGATCACTTCCATGGGCGTACCCTGTGGAGGTCTAAGTAACATTCTAAGAAATTTGTTTTGGAGATTATTTATATCACCGGGGGAAAGTATGGCCCGTAATTCTGCTCCATATAAAAATCTAGCCCATACCTTAGCATTATGAATTGTAATTGCCCAGTCCAAGTCTGATTTCCCAAAACGGGCAAAAAAATCTTACAATTGCAAGAGAGGAGCCTCCCATAGCCGATACAGCCAAGTTATAATGAACCGTCCATTTACCATATGCTTGGAAGGTGACACCTAGATATTTATAAGTTTTAACCTGTAAAACTGGGTGTCTACCAATTTCCCAGTTATAAACCTTCTTTTATTTTGTGAAAATTACCACTTTTGATTTATCATTTATTTGAAGCAGGTTTTCTTTACAATAGGCGGCACAACCTGTCAACTGTCTTTTGAGACCAAGTCTAGTTTGTGACAGCATGAATGATTTTCATGATCTAGAACTTTTTTCTTGGTTGCTGGAGTTAGAGCAATGGGGTACATTTTTTTTATCATGCGCTCGCCATTGATTGCAGTGTTTAAAGCAGGTTTACTAAAGAACGGTGGGTTATACAGCCATTGTGCAGCAAGAGACAATTTATTCTGTTTAACACTTGTATGCTTCCATACACATTTCTCTTTCTCTTTGCAGGCAAAGGAAGCTGGTGCTGATGATATTCTTGATATATCAAAATGTGAACTCTCAGAGGTATATTCTATATGTGATAAACGTGTATACTTTCCTGATGTTGAACTTCATATTTAGTGTTGACTTCATCTCTTCTTTTTACGGTTGTTCTGTTGCTACTGTGTTGTTGTTTTTTTGCTCAGTCTAATTTTAAACACCCTATGAGTTGGGTTCCTGGCTTTCCTTGAGAAGATGTTCTGTGCCTAATGGATCTCGGGAATTTTATTAGAAGAAATGTAGCCTATTCAATACGGCATGCCACTCCAGTAGCATAACTTGATGACTGATCATTTGCTGGAAGGCTGCCACGGTGTTTCCTCTTGATGTTTCCATCATGCACAAAGGCATCTGTTTTCTACCCTCTCCTCCTCCTTATCTCCTGCAGGATATATAACTGAGTTACAAAAGCATTTGTAGAACACCACATTTAAAGTGGGCATGGGTTTCTTAGAGGTCAGTGCCTAAAATATAGGTTCTTTGAAGTACTGGGCTGCTGCCCATTTCTGGGACTTCGTTTTCTGTTACCCATCTGGCCTCCTTGTACTTCCCAGGAATACTTTAATTGCTGGGGGTGTCAGAAGCCAATAATAGTGTTTGGATTTTCTATGAAAGCTGAATGCTTGGCCTCATTGCTGAGTGCTGTAGAAACACTTGAACAGATAACGGCACCTTCCAATCAACATTAATATCATTCATACTTTTGTGTTATCTTAGATTCCCTATGGGGCTTTTGCAACATGTAAAGTCTTGCAAAAAAAGGTAAGGTTTTAATTATATATTAAAAAGAATACTGAGTATTGTGACAATACTTAAAATGTTGTTATGTGGACATTTATACACAGTTAAACTCCTTCCACATCTTGCACCTGGCCCATTGTGCAATATTACAGATGGGTGTATGGAGAAATTCTTCCAGACCAGCTAAGGAGCAAGCTGATGCTCTGAAAAACGAGGTATGATTCATTCTGTCATAGGCCCTGTTTCTGAAAAAACTCATTGCATATAGACCTCGTCAAGCCAATGAAATTATATGGAGGTACGTGTTTAGAGGATCAGTGTCTTAGTTTGCATAATCCCAAATGTTACTGGTTATAGAATCAGTTACCTCAAGGGTACATCAGAGGTGATCTAGTCCAAATCCTTGCTCTGAAGCAAGATATGCTCTGCCTTTAGAATCATACAGATGCTTGCTCAGCTGTTTTTTAAAAACATCCAATGAAGGAGATTCCACAGCCTCCATGGCAGTGGATACAGCTGTTCTCCAAACTCCTACCAGCTCCCTTTCTAAATCCAATCCCAGCTCCTAGCTGCTAAATTCTACACATCCAAATTAATATTTAATGTCATACATGATCAAATCAGGTTTGAGGCCATTCTCAGTAACAAGTGAAATCTAGGGGAGCTAAGCCCAAGGCTCTAATTCTACTGGAACATCTCCTGTGACAATATCCTGTTTATTATTTCCTGCTCAGGTGCTGATTGTTCATACAAATTACTTGACATCTCTGATCCCAAAGTCCTGCAGTCTCCTGAATCTCATAACTATGAAGGTAAACTGTGATCCTTATGGCAAACAAAATAATTCTTCTTCCGTCCGCTGCATCCAGTAAACCCAATGCACTCCTCTGAGCTGACTCTCATTACTGGCAAATGGCAGTGCGGTTAGGGCACCTTTTCCTCCTTGGTCACTATTTCAGCTACTTCCCGAGCTGGTGTGTGTTGAAATAAGACATTTGACCAAATTGTGTCTGGTCCCTTTGTTGTTTTATCAGGTAGGACTGAATAGATTGGGGAGACTGGCTTTCTCCTGCAGCATTTGAATTGGGGTGGCTTTGCAAAGAGGCCAGCATTTTCAGAGAGGTCTAAGACAATTAGGTGCTGGTAAACATACCTGCTTTCTCCTGCTAGCAGCCTGGTTCTGTGACTTAGTTCCTCCCTGCTATGAAGAGAGCTGTTCTCCAGAATAAACACCCCTATGCATACTCACCTGTATAGTCTTATAAGATGGTAATGTCCATTGATCTTTATCCCAAAGGTCTACACATAGTCTTTTCCCCAAAGTCTGAGTCTGCCCCCTCCCAAGCTTCTCCTACCATGGTGGTTATGTGCCAAGTTCTTAGTCAGAGGCCTATTAAGTGTTTCCCAGGAACTGTCCACATATAACCATTTATTAGTGTTGGCCCTCCTCAACACTTCCACCCTAAACAGACTCCTGACAATCCTTTTCTTGCCTGTCTCACACCTCCAAGACCCTTCCTAGCATGTACCCTTGCTTCCCTGGCAGGGTACTACCCAGGTCTTCTAGCAGCCCTCCTGGAACCTTCTCTAAGCCAGGCCTCTGTGAGAGTCACACAGTTTCTTATAAAATAAATAAATAAACTTTATTAAGTGTGACCCGAGGGTCATAGCAAACAACAATACAACACACACACATACAACATAATCATAATCATAATCAAAACTAATCTTACACACTATGACTGCCTGACCCAAAAGCAAAAGAAAAACTACACAAGTACTTGATTAGTTAATTATCGACTTATAAATCCATTGGCAACTTGAATTCTAGAAATAATTTACGTAAGGCAAAAGCCCGCACTAAAAAGGAACTGACTTTAGCAGTAATTCTTTCCTCATTATTTGCCAAGGCCAAATACAAAAGCGCATCATGCGATCTGCCAGGAAGGGCCAAAATAAATTCACTGAGAAATTCGGCCCTAAGTTTATTATAAAGCTGGCAGCTAAAAAGAACATGAGATGTTGTTTTGGCCTCAAGTTGATCATAAAGGCATAGTCTCTGGGCATATGGAACCCCATTAAAGTGCCCCTCAAGAATTTTAGTGGGAAGGGCATTGAGATGAGCCGCCAAAAAATCCCTTTTGGCCCACGTGGCAAACTGGAAGAGAGATATGAAGCCATTGTATCAATGGGTGGGACCATATTCAAGTATAAATGTAAGTGGCCAGTCTGATTAATCCTGTTCCTTTCTTCCTGTAAAGCAATGTCCTGACATCTGATCAATACCTCTCTTAGGGCCCCATGCCCTACTTTCCCCAGAAGATACTCCCTGGAAAAACCCAACACCTTTAGATGGTCCTCAACTCTAACCATCCAGCTATATCTAAAGGAATCTTTCCCCAAGAAACTCAGCAGGCCCATTCTCCCGGTACTACAAACCCTCAGCCATAACTTGTGTGCCGCCCTCTATGCCCTAAAGACCCAACGGCGCTGGCCCAGCTCCGCCCTTACTGCGGCATTCGGCGTTCCCCCAGGGACTCCAATAATGGCACGTAAGAATTTTGATTGGACCCGATCCGAAGATTCTGTGGCAAATGGGGCCCACAACTCAGCCCCAAAAAGGAACTGCGAGGTTGTCTTGGCGTTAAAGACTTGAACCGCCATTTTGAGGGCGTCCCCCCTGTTTGTACCAGAAGTCTGCGCACCACCAGGGAGGATCTCAAAGCTTTTGTAGATACCCGCTTTATATGATAATGCCACACCCCCGTACAATGGTAAAGTAAACCTAGGTATTTAAACAACCTAACCTGCTGAATCTGGGTACCCCTAATCCTCCAGACATGAGTATTGTTACACTGTGTTTTGGCAAAAACCAGTATCTTGGATTTCTCGTAATTGATCTCCATGCTGTTCTCACCACAATACTGGGCAAATCTCTGGAGCTGCCTATTAAGACCCACCCTAGTTTGTGATAACATAACCATGTCATCAGCAAAAAGAAGGCAACCAATATGCCTTTCGACCAGCTTTGGTGGGAAAAACTGCATTTGGGCTATCAAGGGAACTACATCATTGAAATATAGATTAAACAATAATGGGGCAAGGACACAGCCTTGTCTGACCCCTCGCTTCACGGGGACCATCTCTGACACATGGCCTTCAGAAGTTAATTTAACTATCAACTGAGAGTCCTCATACAATTTCTGCATGAGGAACAAAAGGCACCTATCAACAGTGGAATTGGCTAACTTGGACCACAAGAGAGCTCTGTTGACTAGATCGAACACTGCTCTCAAATCAAGAAAGGCTGCATATAGATGGCCATTCTTGGCCCTATATTTCTCAGAAAGGTGTATCAAGACCAAGCCACGGTCAACCACTGTCCGGCCCCTCTGGAAGCCTGCTTTCTCAGGATGGATCACATCAGAGGCCTCTATCCAAGCCGACAGTTTCACAACCAGATGTTTACCATATAGCTTACTGATAGAAGACAGTAAGCTAATCGGCCTATAATTGGCTGGAATGAATCTATCCCCCCTCTTAAAAATCGGGACGACTACTGCCTGGTTCCATTGGGTGGGCACGATACCTGAATGGTCAATAGCTGTAAAGATGGCAGCAAGCATGGGAATCCACCGGTCTCTAAACGCTTTAGGGAGATCAACAGGGATCAAATCCCTGCCTGGTGCTTTGTTGTTTTTACAAGTCACTAAAAGTTTGGCGATTTCCTCCTCAGTCACCGGCTCCCATTCAGGTAAATCGCCTCACCCCACCAAAGTTCCCTCTGATAAATCCTGGGCTGCATAAAGCTTGTTAAAATGCATTATCCACTCCTGTGCTGGAACCGTTAACTCACTCCTAATAGGCTCCCAGTAAATGCCCCTCTTCACCAAACTCCAGAATTGCCTTGACTCCCCCTTCTTGGCTACTTCCAATACTGCCTCCCACTTATGCTGGTTGTAGACCTGTCGTTTCACTTTTATAAGGGCCTTATAATACTTCTTAGCCTGAAAATACTGCAGGAACCCTAAAAAAGGTCCCCTGGCGATAATCCTTGTATATTGCACGATAAGCACACCTGACTTGGTAGCATTCCTTATCAAACCAGGGCTGAAGATGTCAAAACTTTGATCTATCCTCATATACACAATGGGACACCACAAACAATTGAATGTTTGCACTCAACCGATTATAATCTGCCACTACTAAATCTGGACTTGATAACTTCAAAATTTGATGATGTAGGGCGCTAGATTCCACATCCGTGAAACAACACTCAAAGGGAAAAGCTGACATCTGATCCCATTTAATAAGGGGGAGCCTCACTGAATTATCCAGAACATTTGCTTTGACCAAAGGCACCCTAACTAAATGCCTTCCAGTATCAAAAGGGGACTGTAAGGTTACTTCCAGGGGTAAGTGATCACTGGCCAAGATGTTCCCCACCATAAAATCCTTCAAGAATGTTAAGACGTTGGTGGTAGCCAGACCCAGATCAATCGTACTTGAACCCCTCGGCCCTACATACATAAACTCTCCCCAAGCATCTGAGCCAAAGGTGCCATTTAGCAACCGTAGATCAAAAGCTGAAATAATATTAGCCAATTTTAGACCTGAGTGGTTAATTATTTTATCCTTAAACTGGCATAGACTCCCCAAAATGGACTGATGAAAATTAACAGAAGGGCAATAATCTGCCAGCTGTTCATCTGTACCACCCAACCTGGCATTAAAGTCTCCCAGGAGCAACAATAAAGCACCTGGGTAAGCCAAAAGGAGCTCCTCAACATGAGTTTCTAACTTGTCCCAAAATCCCTCACAGTATGACTTGGCATTAGATGGGACAACATAAATATTTAGGACGATTAGAACCACATCAGCACATTTTAGTACCAAACCCAAAATAGCTGGAGGTAAATTACAGGTATACAAAACCAACCTATTAAGATTCACCTTTACTAGAGACACCGGCCCCCCACTAGGTCGACCCCCACCTATTGAAGTTGCTGGGATAGAGAAAGCAACATAATCAGAGAGCTCAGGGGGAAGAGATATAGATGAAATGGCCCAAGTTTCCTGGCATACCAGAATGTGAAAGCCTCTAATATAATTCAAAGCTTCAACATTCTGGATCTGTGAGCCCCATCCTGCTAAATTCCAGGAACCTATTCTCAACAACATACCCCCTGAGGCCCCCACACATCATGATGTATTAACTATTTGTCTGGCCTCTACAGGTTTTTGACTTTGCGATGCTATAAGACCTTGGCCTACATGTTGTAAACTGCCCGTACACTGGGCCACTTCCAAGCCCACTGGCTGGGCAATAATTGATACCAACGGGAGAGATTGCTGGATGTCCATCAATAATGAACTTTCCAACAAAGGAGACTCTAGAACCGGAGACAAATTGGGCGATGGTAAAACAGCACTAGAGTATAAAGGAGCTCCCTCCAAGACCTCCTCACTAGGTACCGCAAGAGCCACACTGCCCTGGGCTATCCCCATTAGGCGCTCATTGATAGATAATTGGGCACACTGCTTATCCTCAGAAGAATGTCCCAATGGAACCTGGGTAATCCCATGCCCCCCTCTTAAAGGAGAGGCCAAGTTTTCCCTAGATACTGATTTTACCCAAGTGGGGAAGAGTGGTCTAACCAGGGTGTCCCTAAATACCTCCCCCACATAAACCCCCCATGATGCAAATAATTCACCCAACTCCAAGACTCTAAAGGCCACCCTCACATCCCAAAAATGAATCACTAATCGCTGGGTAAGGCCATAAGAGGGCAATATTTGATATGACCTAATGGCCTCAAATGGAATATTACCCATGATAGAACACAAATGCCAATGAATTGCTCTCTTGGTGTCACACTGGGGACACACACCCTCAGTTAATGGAACCACTCTAAAGGCCACTGCACCCGTAGGGTCTTAAGATATGGTTCCTCTAACCCTTTACGACTCTTTTCATTCTTAAGGGGGGGACCCCTAACCCCACTAAAAGCAGGCACCTTAGGTTGATCTTGTATTACACTGGGAAGGCTATTAACTCCTTCTACCGGGGTGTGTGTGTTTATAAGCGCTAATAAGATCAGTGATACGGGCCATATGGTGCTTCTGGTCAACAGAAAGTTTGACCAATTAATCTAATCTTGCCAGAAGTTTTTTAAGCAGTTCCCCAATCAAAAGACACTGATCACCCAGCAAATCCCCAAAAGAGGGATGGGTAGAGGGAGGAAGAGCACCCAATGGGCTGAATTGGACTCATCTACATATTTGACAATGGAATCCAACAAAGTCAGTAGGGAACTCGATGAGGAAGAAGAAGATGGACTGATCCGATGATCACAATCTGGTGACGAAATCTTTAGGGGAAGAACTCCACCTGTCACCTCCGAAAGTCCATGCGCTTCAGAAGATATGGAAAAAAAAACTATCACGTTTTTGTTGTTTAGCCTGAGATTGGCCTGATGAAGTCGGCCCCAACTGACGTTGCCTTTTCTTAGACATTCTGAAATAGCCCCACCCAAAAATCCAGAGCAAAAAACTTTCCTATTCCCAGAACAAAACACCCAGCTGCCCCTGACTCAGGCAGCAAAGTCCCCATAAAAATGGCAAACTAAAGGGGCACCCCGCTGCCCCGCCGACGCCTAAAGCCGCACGTACAAGGGCGCAGCCCTGACACCGCCGTCAAGCGCAGCTCTGCCCTTTGTAGTCCTCAGGGGCAGTGCACCCAGCTGGTTGAATCACTGGGTAGCTGGTAATCACCTCGTTAGCCCGAGGTGCTTCTAGTCCACAGGTGACCCCACAGAGCTTCTGGGAGACTGGTAAGAACAATAATGAGAAGGGTGGGCAGCAAGCCCGGCAGCCCTGCACTCTCCTGCCGATCTCCCACCTTTCACTCCACAATTTCTTATACTGATTTCAGAGCTCCCCAGTGGTACCCATCAGCCTCTTTTATCATCTAGGCTACAGGGATGGTCAGTTCCCTCACCTGCATTTGAGGCAACTCTACTGTAAATTGTCTCACCTGCATTTACTAGCCCCTTAACTGCAGACACCAGGACTTTCCAGGCAGTGCCTAACTCCCTCCTTGCCCAGTGAGGGATTCACCTTGTCCCTGTCACACTGTCCAAATCTCTTGGATCATATCTTGACCCATTTGAAAATCTCCGGACTCATTTGAAAATATCTCTGCTTCATTCCAAATCTGAGGAAATAATCCTCATTGAAAAGTAATTCATATTTTAATACCACATCGTTGACGAAAGGCATGTTGCAGATTTGGTGAATTACACTGTTCTCCTCTTCCAGGTTTTAGATCTCCATGACAACCAGCTGACATCACTTCCTACTGATATTGGCCAACTGGCATCTCTACAGGTAAAAGGGCCACCATGGTCCACACCCCTTCCAAGCATCTCCTATAAGATGGAGTGATTATTGATTTGTATCCAATTAGTCAGGATCGCAAATAATAGTTTTCAGTGTGCTGATTTCTTTTCACCCCCCCTTCAGTATTATTATTGCTTTATTATTTATTGCTGACATAGTGCCGGCAATGTGCGTGGAACTGAACAATTATAATTAGAGACAAGTCCCTGCCCTGAAGGGCTTTACAATTTACAATAGACAAGGAAGGGAAGACAAGTGAGAGAGAAACATAACAAGAATGTCAGGAACTCGCAGGGGTGCAGCGCAAACCCTACAAGGAGAAGGGGTTGGAGACTCTTTGGGTCACACATGCACCCACACTGACCCCAGTCCCCACGAGAGAGAGAGGCTTGGGTAGAGGCTTAGGCAGAATTCAGGAGGTCATTGTTCCATCAGGATTGAATAGCTGCCAGGCCACAAGGCTCAGGCCAGAGATCATCACTGGGAATTGTCTCTATCTTAGCAGGAGATACAATCCCCTCAGAGGTGGAAACCTCCCAGAAGCCAGAGGAGACTCAAGCAGTGAAGTAAGGTGGAACTAGTCAGGCAGTAAGATCCAAGTACTGAAGCACCCGCACTAGACAAACACCACACAAACAACAGCATATTTTGAGCAGTGGAGGAGTAACAGCAATGAGGTGCTGGGAAAGAGCATCAAACATTCAACAGGTGTTCCAGAGCTAGGAAGGAAGAGACTAACAAGACCTCCAGGGGAAAGGTGTACTGAAGAAGGAAGGAGAACATCTACCCATCACACAGACAAACTAGGGTGAAGGGAAAGGCTACGGTGAGTGATGAAAGACGAGAGTGTACTATTGGGGGGCGGGGGGTGGTGGAGCGGGAGGACATTAGACTGAGCAGTGAACTATAACAAATCGAGGACACCAGACATTTAGCAAGGAATTACAGGCAATGCAAGGCAGAACAGGCACTAGACACAGAATATAACTATAAAGGGAAGCAATAGGCTGTAACTATACAAGGCAAATGGAGAACAGACACTATACAAGGAACTATACACTAGACCAAGCAGGGAACTGTAACAAGGCTTGGAGATCAGACATTTAGCAAAGAGCTAAAATTATAAAAAGCAACGAGGAGAACCAGACACCTAGCAGGGACTATACAAGGGCTGTGGGTATCAAGGGACCAAGGGTAAGCTTAAGAGGAAACAAGTGCACAAGGGAGAGGCAACAACCAGCAAGGAATAGCAGCTAGAGGAGAGCAAGGGCTAGAACAGCTAAGGGGAAACAACACACAGGTTCAGCCAACAAGAAGACTGGGTAAGAGAATACAGGAGGGGGTAAGAAAGGGTAAGCTGAGCTAGGGAAGGGAACACAAACTAAGCAATCAAATAACGGGAGCACAACCTAAGCAAGAGACAACAGGGAAGGACAAAATCTGAGTGAGGAGCAGAGGCAAATCCAAGAGTGTGGGGCCAGGACACCAGCAGCAAATGATCATCAACAAATGCTCTACCAGTTTCTTGTGGCACCCAGCCCTCCTTATAAGCCAGCTGAGACAAATCAGGAGGTTGGTGGACGTGGTTACACATAGTGCAGGAGAGAAAAGGAAAACAGTGAACACAAGAAAAAATCCCAAGCCAAACAGGCTAGGAAGTGGTGTACAGGAAAGGGAACTGCCACCCAGCCCTAGAGGGGTCAAGCCCTGATTGAGAGATGGGGATACATGCATTCCCATTTTATAGATGGGGAACTGAGGCTGAGACACAGTAAGTTCATTACTAAAACGATACTTGAACCTTGGTCTCCTGGGTCCAAGTCCAGCATCTTCTATCTTGGGCCACCCTGGCTTGCCTCACATTAACTTGCCTGTTGGGGAGAAAAGAGAATTGGTCACCTACCTCGGTGAATTCTTTTCTTCCTCCGCTAAGCAGACAGTCCTCCGGCTGGGTAGTACTACCTTGACCAGCAGGTGGCAGAAGAACGTCAAACATTCTGCACATGTGTGTCCTGTGCTACCCGTCCTATCTCTCTCCAGTAAGTTCCAAAGCTTAGGACCGGCAGCCTGAGACTCATTTCAGGAACAAAAACGGACAAACTGCGCGGAGAAATTTAAACTTACCACTAATAGCCCTTGGGCCCAAAACAATATAAACTCCTTATAACTGTGAGTGACCGTATAACTGTACTTGATAGCCAGTGGAACCACTGACTAAACCTGCACTATACCCCACTGCCCTCCCCCAGGCGTATGCTGTTCCTAGGGTGGGTCCGGAGGACTGTCTGCTTAGTGGAGGAAGAAGAGAATTCACCGAGGTAGGTGACCAATTCTCTTTTTTCCCCCGTCTGCAGACAGTCCTCCGGCTGGGATATACCCAAGCCCCCAGAGAATCTAAGGGAGGGAAGGAACAGTCCCAGGAGGTTCTAAGACCGCCTGCAGAACTCTCCTCCCGAAAGCTGCTTCAGCTGATTGATACGTGTCAATCTTGTAGTGGCGTACAAAGGTATGAATTGACGCCCATGAGGCAGCTTTACATATTTTGGCGTATGACACTCTGGCCTTGAAGGCATATGATGTAGTAACACCTCTTACCGAATGGGGCCAAACTTGTAGGGGTGGAATTTTACCTTTCACCTTATATGCCTCGATTGTGGCTTGTTTGACCCATTTCGATATTAGCGTCTTGGAAGCCCTAATTCCAATAACGCTGGGTCGAATGTTAATGAACAAGGCTGACATTTTTCTCAAGGTCTTGGTCCTATGTAAGTAAATTTTAATGGCGCGCCTTACATCAAGCAAGTGACATTTTTTTCTCCCTCGGGTGCACCGACTTAGGGCAAAACAAGGGTAGGACTATCTCCTGTGCCCTACGAAACCATGTATTGCATTTTGGTATGAATGCCTGGTCCAGCCTTAACGTGACTGCTTGCTTCTGAAAGGTGCAGAAATTCTCCTCCATTGAGAGGGCCCCCAATCCTGATGTTACAGCTACTAGGAAAGCTACTTTTAAGGCTAGCCAATATAGGGACACCTGTGTCAGCGGTTCAAAAGGTGGACCTGTCAGGGCGTCAATCACGAGATTAAGATCCCATGACGGACATCGGTGTATCACTGGCGGAGACAGGTGTTTTATAGCCTTAAGAAACTGTCTCACATGTCTATGCACCGCTTCGTTAATGTTGGAGACCGCTCCCAGGACTGAGTTGAGGGCGGACGTCTGCCTCGCTAAAGTGTTGTCTCCGACCTTTGTCCAGGCCCCCCTGCAGAAACTCCAGTACCTGGGGAATGGTGACTGTACAGGGGTCAGCGTTCCTCTCAGCCGCCCATAGGGAAAAGACCTTCCATGTTGCAGTGTAAGAGCGTCTAGTTGCTGGTCTCCTAGCTTACAAAAGGGTATTCAAGACAGAGTTATTGTAACCCATGTTTTGTAAAACTAGGCACTCAACCTCCAAGCTGTCAAATTTAACGCGCTGGGATTCTCGTGAAACACCGGGCCCTGATGGAGGAAGTCTGGAAGTCAACGGCAGGCGAAATGGCTCCTGGACTGCCAGCTCCATCAGAGCTGAGAACCAGGGACGTCCCGGCCGCCACAGAGCCACCAAAATTACCTGTGCGCTCTCGCATCTGATTTTTGCCACTGTGCGTGTCAACAGTGGGAAAGGGGGAATGCATAAAGCAGCCCCGCTGGCCATTCCTGATTTAGGGCATCTGGCGTGGAGTTGCTTACTGCTCTCCCTCCCACCAGGAAGTGCTCTACCTGGGCGTTTTCACGTGTTGCAAAAATATTCAGGACCAGGGTCCCGAATCTTCTGACAATCATTTGGAAAACTTCCTTGCTGAGAGACCACTCGTGGGGGTTGATTTCCCTGCGACTGAGCCAGTCCGCATGGGAATTCTCCACTCCCCTGATGTGGACTGCCTTCAGAGACGCCAGGTGAGCCTGAGACCATGCAAACAGGAGTGATGCCTCCCTCTGCAGAGGCTTGGATCTGGAGCCCCCCTGGTGGTTGATATACGCCTTTGCTGTAGTATTGTCTGTATAAATTAAAACATGGGACTTGGTGAGGTGAGGGCTGAATTTCTGCAGGGCGAGGCGAATCACCTTGAGCCCCCGGAAGTTTATGGATTGCCCCTGATCTTGCTGGGACCATAGCCCCTGGACTGAGGCCGTGTCCATGTGAGCCCCCCAGCCCCTGAGGCTCGCATCGGTGGTGATCACCTTCCGAAGCAGTTCCGTCAGTGGCACGCCCTCAAAGAATCTTTTCAGATCTAACCACCAGGACATTAATGGTTTTATATATGCCGGGAGGGAGATCCAGGGATTTGCCCCTAGTGTAAGCTCTCTTTAAAAAGGAGCGAGCAAGGTCTGCAAGGGCCAGAGGTTGTGCCTGGCCACATGATCTGGCGTGAGCACGAGACCAGGAGGCCCAGCAACCTGGCCAGTGTCTTTAATCTTAGACGGTGACTGACTTGTAGTAGCAGAACAAGGAGGTTAATTTTTTCCCTCTGGAACGAAGATGGTATCTAGGGATGTGTCTATTACAACCCCCTAGGTGTTCCAATCTGCAGGAAGGGGATAAGTGACTATTCTGAAAGATTACCACAAAGCCGTGAATTGAGAGGTAAGATATGACCCTGTCCACACTCTTTTTAATGCCAACTCCTGAGAGTGGGCTTTGACCAACAAATCGTCCAGGTAAGGAAACGTGTACTTCTTCCCTGTGAAAATTTGCTATCAGCGTCACCAACGTCTTGGTGAATGTCCGTGGTGCTGATGAGAGGCCAAATGGGAGCGCTCTGTATTGTCAATGCGTGTTGTTGTAGGCAAAGTGCAGCCATTTCCTGTGTGCTGGAAGGATTGGAATATGGAGGTAGGCTTCCCTCAGGTCTAACGATGCCATCCAGTCCCCTTTGGATAGATTTTGGCAAATTGATGAGATTGTCTCCATTTTGAACCTCTTGGGGGAGATCCATTGGTTTAGTCTCTTCAAGTCTAGGACAGCCCTCCATTCTCCCGTCCTCTTTGGCACCAGAAAAAGTATGGAGTAGAGACCGTGACCCTCCTGTTCTGGTGGCACTCTCTATTGCCCCCATGCTTGCTAGCCTGTCAATCTGTGTGAGCATGACTGAAACCTTTTTGAGAATTTTTTGACGGGGGAAGGGAGAAACACGCCCCTTGGCCTTCATAGAAGCTCTAATCTGTAACCCTGGATTATAAATTGGAGGACCCACAAATCTGAGATGGATTCTACCCAGATGTCTGAGAACTCTGAGAGGCAACCTCCTATTTCTCCCTCCCCCTGCCAGTCATGCCTGCTTGGCTGTGGCAGGGGCGGGTTGCTCTCTTGGCTTGCCTCGTTCCCGCCCTCTTTGACGTTGACCGCGGAAGCGAAATGGCTGCCTATTATATTCCCTCTCCTGAAATTGACCCCGTCTCTGTCCTGAGGAGTATGAGGAAGAGTACTGGGAATTGCCAAATCTAAAATGAGGGGCACGAAAAGGTTTCTTTTTTGCTCCCAATTGCTGCAAGGTCTTTTGCTTAGATTTGTCATTTGCCTCT